>JAFIRS010006772.1:0-32244 GCA_018342105.1 Gonioctena quinquepunctata | reverse complement strand
GTCCAGCATCATCTATTGTACTAAGTGTGGAAAAGATCCCGAACACTCATCGCCATCTAACGGAGAATAGCGAAACCAAGTATATACTGTGTGACTGATTATAATGTTTCGAGAACTTCAAAGTTATGTTTCTCAACCTCTTCAAATGGAACTCTCTGTATATTTTCGAAAGTGGCGCTCTGGATCAGAGACATCTTGTGTTTTAGCTTATTACTCCAACTAAATCGGAATTGAAGAAAGTCCCTAAATTTTTTGTATAAGTCTGTTTGGGGCATCTTGAGTCCATTATAAAAAGTAAATATGATTTCAACCCGAGGCAAGGTTTGTAGAAAAAACTGTTAGAAGAAAACTTTTGGATAAACATTTTCTGTTACTCTAAAAATTCCAGACGAATTTTCAAATTATAAAAAAAAGCTATCTTCGAGCAGGATTTGAACCTGCGTCCTTTAGATCTCTAATAATACGCTCTACCAACTGAGCTACCGAAGACACAAGGTTCCATATGCGCCTCGAAGATGGCTTTTTCCTAGAATTTTTTGTTATATAATGTTATAAGAAATAACAACAAAAATATGAATTTTCCTTTTTTATCTACTGCTTCCTAGAGAAATATATATTTTTTACTACCGTACGTAAAGTACGTACTTTACGCACGCTACGGAGTGCGTCAAGTGAAATATGTAAAAAATTGTACATAGCAACAAAATAAAACGTTTTATTTTAAATTGCTATTTATGCTATCTTTTTCCCAAGACAAGTAAAATTATTTTTTCTTATATTTAGTGTGCAACAAATTATCAACAGTTTTTTATTCTGATCATGATTTTCTTTATTGAGCATTATTTCATTTGTTACTGTTATTTTGTTTTGTATGAGTCAAATATGTTGTAAACTTTATGTACGTAAAATATACATTTATCATTTTACCCCTAGTGCGAAAAGTAACTTTGGTATTTCTAATCTTAGTGGACAAAACGTATGGTAGTGGAAAAAATATTGTATGCAATTCCTGTGTAAAGCCTGTTTTACCTCATGTGATTGTCGTATTCGCATTCGCAAAAAGACCACTTCACATAAATAACTGTATTTATTTATTAACCGACGAAGCCAAAAGAAGGAGGTTCTCTATTCGACGCGTATATTTTGTTTTGTATGTATGATCACGCATAACTTTTAACTGAGACGTCCGATTCCGATAATTTTTAATTTTCAGTGGATAGGGTGTACTTCGAAGTTGGTCCCTTTTGAATTTAAAAAATGAAATCCACCCTATGGGTAGCAAAATGAAGGATATTGACCCACTCCCCCTCTGAATTCTGGTCCTTTAAACCCAATTCTATCAGGCATAACTTTGTACTGGGTTTTTCCCAATTTGGATGATTTTTTTTATTAGATGGTTGATCATTTTGGGGGTTTTCGAATGGAATTGTCCACCCTTTCGGGTAGACAAATAGGGAAAAATTAATTTTTACTTGTGAACATTGGCACACATATCTGGTTGACAATGAAATTGGCTAATGTCATTATTTCTTTCCCCTAAACCCCATGATCATGAGAGGATGGAATGATATACAAATAATGAAATAAACAAAACCAGAACAACAAAAATTTTTTAACAAAAATTAAACCGACAGATGGCTAATGTCATTATTTCTGTTCTCCTACACCCGTCATGACCCTTGAGGGGAAATGGAATGATACCCCAAAAGTAATGAAATAAACTAACCAGAACAACAAAATTTTTAAAAAAAAAAATTAAACCGACGAAATACGGAACTGAAAAGTAGGGCGTATAACTTTGGCATCGGGGTTGCGCGGTGACATTCTGAAAATTTTTTTAAAGTAATTTAATGATCTTCGTTGATTGTTCTTTTTGGCCCGACTAAAAATTAGTTACTTACATTGGTTTAGGAGCTTAGTTACCCGAGACAAAGAAGGTTTATTATTTTTTTATTTTCAGTTCCTATTTCGTCGGTTAATTTTTTTTTTTGTTAAAAGTTTTTATTTAGACTCCTTCTCAAAACTACTCTTGCGAAATTTATAAATTACTTGAATAGGTTTTGGGGGAAATTACAATTTTTTATTGGAAATTTAAAAAGCCACCATGGAAAAAATAAAATTTTTCCCCTTAAAAAAAAAAAGAAAAATCATTTTTTTTATAAAAATTCCCCCGAAAAACAATATTCAAAAAATTTTTTTATTTTAAATAGGGTATCATCAAAAGGGAAATTTTGGGGAAAAAAAAATTGAAAAGGGGGAAATATAATTTTTTTTATAAGGAAAAAAAAAATAATTTTTTGGTCAACAAAAAAAAAACTTCTTTAACAATCTAACTCTTTATAAAAAGAATAATAACAAATTAAAGAATAAACCCCCCCAAACCCGCATAAAATTAATTAAAAAATTAAACGAAAAAAACGAAAAAAAAAAGCGGGCAACAATCAGCTAGTAAAAAACCCCAAAAAAGGTTAAAACGTCTCCCAAAATAATTTTCATGTGCAAAAAAAGAAGTTTTTTTGTACCAATATGAATAAAAATTTTTTTGAAAAAACCCAAAATTTTTTGACGTCTTTGGGGTACTGAAAAAACCCCAGAATTTCCCCCCAAAAAAAAAAGGGAAAGGTTTTTTAGGGGAAAAACCCTTAAGGGGGGGAAGAAAAAGGAGACCTTTTCTGGAAAATGTTTTTTTTTGGTATTGTTGGGGGATCAGGAGCGATAGGGCCCAAAAAATTTTTTTTAAAATTCCCAAAATTTTTTTTGAAATAATTTCATTTTGGGGGTTCCAAGAAATAATGGGGGAATTTTTGGGGGATCTAATTTTTAACATGAAAATTTGTTTCCTTTTTCCCACTTCAGTTTAGAAAAGGCATTTTTTTTTTAACTAGTAGGGAAAAAAATTTTTCTTTTTTAATTTTTGGGCAATTTATTAATATCCCCCTGACCGACGTTGTCCTGCCCCAAAATTTTTATTTCTCAAAAAAAATTTCCGCCCGGGTTTCCCGGGAGATGTGAAACATCCATGTATTTTAAAAACAAAATTTAATACAAACCAAAAAACCAAAAAAATTAGGGGGTTTTTTTTTTTAGTTTAAAATTTTAAAAAAGGAACCCCCACACACACACAACAACACACACGAAAGGGGCTTAAAACAGGGGATTTTATGGTTTTTCTTGACTATCCCCCAAAACTCCAAAAAAAATTATTTTACAAAAAACGCCGAGACACGTCCCTTTTTTTTTTGGAGGGGGAAAAAGATATTTTATATTTAAAACCCCCCCCCCCCAAAAACCCCCCCAAAATTTTTATGGGGGAAGGGGGGGTGCCTACATCATTGTTAAACTGATACCGGGGAAAATTTTTTGAATTTGAAAAGGCTTCGAGATTTTCGAGTTAAAATTTTTATTTGAATTTGGGTAAAAAAAAAAGAAATGGTTATCAAACAATTTTTCAAGAAAAAAGTTCAAAATGACCCATTAACCCCCCGAAGTAGAATCTTTTTCCCCAAAGCCTCCTGCCCCTTTTTAAAAAAGTTTCTCTGGGGTTTTCCTGGCATTCAGTTAAAACTTCTTTTTCCCAAACTTAGGCAGTAGGTTGAGTTTTAAAAATAAGGGGTTTAAAGCCCCCAAAGGGGGAAAAAAACGGGGGGGGCAAGTTCGAAACGTTTTTTTTCAATTTTGGCCCCCGACATTTTCCTTTTTTTTGGGAAAGTCTGGTGATTCCCCCCTTTTTAAAGGGAAATGGGGGGGGCCCCCTTTTGGAAATTTTATTTCCTAGATTTTTTACCATCACAGAAGTCCGGTTTAAAAGCATTAAAATAAATTTGGGTTTAACAGATTTTGGGTATCCAAAAAACCCCAAACCCTTTAAATCACAGGGGGTGAATAAATTTGATTTATTACCCAGAACCCCCCGCCCACACATTAAAATTTTTACCCTTTTTTGTGTGCTCTTCTCTAAAAATAGGGGGGGTTGTTCTGACCCCCAAATCGGGGTTTTTGTCTTTTAAAAAACCCCGTTCGAAAAAAGAACCCATCACTAAAAGAAATATGCTTAAAAGAACCCCGGGGGCCCTCTGTTTACTTTGTTACTTTTTTGCAAAATTAGATCGTCTGTCGTAAATCATCCCAAATTATTCATGGGGGAAATTTTTTTAAGGATGAAAGGAATTTACACCTCATTTTTAAGTTCTGATTGCCTTTTGCTATGAGTTCCTGGACAAAGTTTCCTGAACTTGTCCTAAAACTTTTTTATTGATCCGTTTGTAAAGACGTCCTTTCTTGTTTTTTGGGACTTTTTCCCGTTTCCGGAATTTCCCCCAAAGACCCCAAATATCTAGAATGAAAAAAAAAACCCAAAAACCTTTTTTTCTATAACCATTTTTCCTTCTCCTCGTTTTTGTTTCTGTGTTCGTGTTCTATTGAAACCCGAGCTGTTCTCGTCACCTATTTTAAAAAAAAAAAAAAACATATCAACTTTTCGTCTTTTGTGTAAACCATCGGAAAAATGAATTGTTGAAATACGTGGTCATTTTTCGATTCTCCTACCCTTTTAAAAAAAAAATTGTTCTAAGTTAGTATTTCTTTTTTGAAATATTTACAAAAAAAAAAGAAATGTTTGGGGGCAAAAAAAAAGACAAGGTGGTAATTAAAAGTACACTGTCTGGGGACAATAATGGGATTTTTTAAATTTAAATGAATATCTCGGGGAACGCCCTTCAAATTCAAAAAATTTTTTTCACTGTGTATCAAAATTGAATACCTTCACAATGATGTATGACACGACCCTCATTCCCTATTGAAATTATAGAGGGAGTTGCTCTGGGGAGTAGGGGGTTGAGGTATAACATATCTTCTTCTCGTCAAATGGTGTTCCCTTCCAAACAAAAATCGATGTGTCTCGGTGATTTTTTGTAAAATAATTTTTCTTGGAGTTATTGAGGGTGGATAGGTAATCTTAAGTGGACCACCCGGTATATACATAGTTTTTCCTAGAAGATATTGTATAATATTGGAATGTAATATTCAGTGAGACATTCAAACACAGCGTTATTGCTGCTTCTTTTGACGTCATATGTCCATTGATTTGGCATTTTTCTGAATTGCCAGTGTTACTATTTCGCGGAACTTCTGAGGAAACGTTATTCCCTTTCATCCTATGAATAAATCAGAAATTTTGTCAGCATGTGTTATATTGAAATGAAGACTTCGTATTTGATAGCTGTCCTTGATTTAGTTATTCTTTAATAATATTTATGTATACCGAGTGCTATGTCATTATTTTTTCAGCCTGCTCACATTGTAAAGAAATATAATGAATAACGCTTGGAACCTGTAATTATCTTGCGCCCCTCCTCAATCGGCGATAGATCTGAACTTGTCACATCCTGGCGCGATTTTCGCAGTTTTCAAACAGGATCATTTCTTTGTTTTTTTTTTTGAAAAAACTACTTCAAAAAAAATTAAAAAAGAATCTAACCACTTTTCTCATCGTTCTGGACATCGTGGTATTTTTTCCAGATTTTAGTGATCTCGCCTATTGATGAGCCTTCTGTAGGTTCAATTCCAGAAAACTGTTGTCCTTCTTTAACTAGAATAAGAGCTGTACCCTGTTCATGATTTTTTCTTACGTGAATAGTTGCTATTTCGAAATTACATTGTTTCTAGGATGGTTATCTTCCAGTCAATGCACTTCATAAGCAAAGGACCTCAATATTATTAGTCTTCACAAATAGTTCAGTTGAAGTGGAATTATAAAAAAATCACGTTAAGATCAAACTATTTATTTTTTATGAAACTTTCCTGTTAGCATTAACTTCCATGCAATTGAGAATGTTTCCCTTTTCAACTTTCATATATTTTTTAATTAGTTCTGGAAATGTCTGAGGAATAAAAAAATCACTACCCAAGTTAGGGTAGGTTACAGCAGTATTACGGTCAACATTCCAGAGTTCTTCAGCTAGAGTGATTGAACAATCTAGATCAGCATTGAAATCAGTAGATCCATCACTATCAATTGGTTGATCTTTTCCAAATGTTGTTTGGGATAGCAGATGGTCGGTTTGATTATCAGATTCAACATTAACAGATGAGTGAGCAGTTTCTGTATATTGTAGTAAAGCCTTACACAAAAACTATTTTCCTGATTTTTTGAGTGATTATTATAAATAGTTCTTCCGATTACTAATTGCATTCAACTATGTTGACCATTTTTTATATTTCTAACCTATTCAGCTGCTTTTCTGAAATGGAACTCATGAGCACACAGTCGATCAATCAGAAGTGAAACAACAAGAATCGGCTCAATCTGACAAATGGAAATGTGTTCCATTCAAACTTTTTTGTTTCGTTGGAGGCTCAGAATTTTATCCGAAAAGTGGATCTCCCAATCAGACTTCCAGGATAAATTCAATACGTGATCGTCATAGTCTAACCGAAATTGATTTTTAAAATATTGTGTTTATCCACCCATTTAATTGAAAAACAATTGCATCCTGATGAAAATTGGATGGCCAGGAATGTATTATGGAACCGCCGCAAAACAAAGAAAATAGAGTTATTGCGATTGAATGATATTTGAATTCACGATTGGATGTGTTTGAAAGCGCTATTGTTGATATGAGATGGTACAATGGATTCGATGAAACATAATTCATTCTGGTTGATATAAATGATCAATTCTTGGAATGATAGAATCTATCGAATATGCTAATAAGAGTTACTCTCGTTTTCCGTGATCGTAATTTTTGGAGGAAGTTGATTGCAGGTTAGGTTTAATCTATACTGATATTAAAAATAGGTGAAATTTGTTTGTATAAAGGGGGTAATCTTCGATCCAATCCAGAAAATATGTTTGATCTGATAAAACGTTCATCATGTACGTTCATCCGGAGCATTTCTATTTATATACTTCTCTAAGTAATAGCTGTATAACCAGGTCATATTCCTCGTTGTTAGTCTTGATTTCTGTTTTGTTTCATTTAGCCCCCTTACTAAAGATCTAGTGTACCAATAGGCCACATTACCTCAATAGACTGGAAATACTTGAAGACGAGCTCTTAAATGAACCTTGTCAGGTTCACTCTCCACTCCTGTTTATTTACTTTTATATTGGTCCTCACAAACTAGCCTATAATTATTATTAATATGCACTATTTATTACTGATTCAATACTAATACTGAGTGAAGTAATACTTTCTTTAGATAAATATTCATTCATATATTCACATTACAAGAAATAAAACTTACTTTCCAACCTTTTGGTTAATTGAATTACTCAGGTAACTTCGAAGATATCTTATTTTTATTTGTGTCATATAATCCTGGACAAAATTAACGCAACAATCCAAAAAATACATTTATCTTTTCCTTATGTCACTTTTGAAGTTTATCGAGTATTTGAATGGTAAGTTATGAGTATTTTGTTTCGTTGTAAATAACAGCAATCCAAACAATTCGTTTAGATTTACAGTTTCAAACAATTTTTTGAAGATAAGAAATTTTGTGCCATACTTGCAATATATTTTCTTTAAAATTGGAAGTAAAACGTAGACTGTTTTATTTCCAACTCCAAAAAATTGCACAAAATGAATCAAAGAAGGAATTTGAGACGGATTGACCCGGGGTCTTGTTAGATTACATAAATTCCTTGATCTTGGTGGGTATGGGGAGTGTTATTCCCATAATCAATCTAGTTTTATGAAATCAACTATAATAAACATCAGGGCATTGACCAAGGATGGAAATATCATTCAGAAGAAGAGCATACCAATCAGGTAGTTAGAATCATCATCTGCTTTTTCAAGAAAAGATTTTCGATAACAAGAATCTGGCAGAAAGTAATTTAAATTCCTTCGGTGGTTTATTTCCCTGTCCTGCACCTGACGTTATGAAATAGCACAACAACTGATAGCAAGTCTAGGATTTTATGCAGAGAATGTAACGTTGTATGTAATTCGTACGATTCCTTCAACACTACGCTGCCATTTCCCAATCACATTCTCCTAGCAATTTAACATCTAGAATGGAAAACAAACGTCATTCATTAAACTGATGATATCAATATCAATTTTGGAAACAAAAAACCCAACCAATAATATTTCCCTGCCGAAATAACATCCTAAATGGTAGAATACACTCTTATTAATCAAGCTGATCAAAGTAGTAGTAACTTTGAAGGCAGAAAAAACGAATCTTGGAACTTTATAAGCATGTCTGGGCTACCTTCAACTCCTACGTTATCCTGCAATCTTTCAATAATGTCTCTCTGCTAATTAAAAACTTTCTTGGAAGGAATATTAACTTTAGAGTAAGAAAATCTAGGAAACATTATGAACATGTAGGGATGAGACTTCAACTTCCACGCTACCCTGTCATCTTCCTATAATATTTATCTACTAATCCAATATATCAAATGAAAGAATACACTTTTCTCATCAAGCTGATAAGCTTTTCACCCACCTTACAGAGCCTGAGAACTGAAAATAGAGTTTAAAAGTGGAAATTGCCCTGAATTGTCAACAACCAAAGTTTATAGCTGAAATTTGGTAAATGTGGTGTTATTTCCGAAGGGAAGACTGGTTATTGAATGAATGTGGTTTTTTGTGGAGGAACAACGTTTCTTGACATGTTTTTTGGGTAATCTTCCACAGTCTGAAAATGAAAATATAATCAGGAAAATCTATACAAGTGTAGAAAGGGCAAACTGATTAGTTCACCCCGATAAGTTATTGCGTTCACCAAATTATATTTCTTATAGAAAAATGATTCAATTTGTCAATAACTTGCCGTTTTCTGAATTTGCCTATCAAATAATTTTTTTTTTTTATTTCAAAAGATACTTCTCTATATAGTTTTTGCTTGACGTTTCGGGGACTATATCTGCCCCCGTTCTCAAAATCTTCTAAATCTCCTTTAATTGTTTTATAATTTGGATTTTTTCTCGCAGAGTCTTTTTCGCTTTCACAACTGACGGATGTCAATTGAGATCTGCCAAAAAAGTTTGAGAGTGACGTATTGCTCATTTGATATATGGGGTGTTGTTCAGATCAGTTTATTAGCATTCTACCATATCTCACTTCCTCTCTGAGTAGAGGCAACCATGTATGATCCATTTCAACAGAATTTGTTGAAAAGCAGTTGTTATTGGAAAGAAGAATACAGGCCGTTTCTTTCAATTTTCTCCTCTCTTGATGTGGTTCTTTCATCAAGATTTTTGTCTTGTTCCATTCAATCGTATGATCGCCATTGGATGTGAGGATGTTCTACAATTTTTGATCCAGTTATTTGTCGATTTCTGATGTAACTCTGATGTTCACTTTGGCGCACTGCCAATGGTCTTGACGTTTCACCTATATAACTATCAACACAAGAACAAGGTATGTTGTAAACACAGTTTTTGGTACTTTCTTCTGCGTTTTCTGGTTTTGTTTGTGATAGTATAGATCTCAGTGTGTTTGTTGTTCTGAATGATGTTCTCACATCATACCTATGTCCAATTCGTTTGATCTTTTCAGATAATCCGGGACATAAGGTATTATGTTGGTTGTGAAATGTGTGGTGTGGAGTACTCCTGTTGGTTGTGTTAATTGTTGTTTGATGGGTTTTGTTTCAATGTCAGTGATTGTTTTTTCCACAAACTGATCTGGATATGCATTTTCCTTGAGAACATATTTTATGAGGTTTATTTCTTCCTGTAGATTCTGGTTGGAATTGCAAACCGTTTGGGCTCGATTATAGAGACATTTAACTATGCCTTTTTTCACACTGGCATGATGGTTTGAGTTATAGTGTAGATATCTATTGGTATGCGTCTTCTTTCTGTGTACAGATGTTTCGGTTCGTGATGATGATTTTTGGATCATGACATCTAAAAAGGGGAGTTGGTTGTTTTGTTCTGATTCTAACGTGAATTTGATCGTCGGTTCTTGACCGTTTATCTGATCCAAGAAAATGTTTAATTCTTCTTCACTTCGATTCCAGATAGCGAAAACATCATCCACGTATCTCCACCATATTTTGGACCATTGTGGAATGTTCCAACCAAAGATTCTTCAAAGTATTCCATGAATATGTTACTTAAAATGGGTGACAAAGGAGAACCCATCGCCATACCAAACTCTTGTTGATAAAATTCGTTCTTGAATTGGAAATATGTTTTTTCTGTGCATAGTTTGAGTAATTCTATGATGGCACTGACATCTAGTTTTGTTCTTGTCTTCAGTGATGTGTCATTTTCTAATCTTTCTTTCACTATTTCTAGAGTTTCATCAATAGGGACATTAGTAAACAAACTTTCGATATCAAAACTTACTAGAAGATCTCCATCTTGAATTTGTAATTCATTCAATTTCTCCAGAAAGTGAGGGGTATTCTTTATAAAACTATTTCCATTTCCAGATAGTGGTTTCAGAATGTTGAGTAGGTATCTAGCGAGTTTTTGTGAAGGAGATCCAATGGAACTAACAATAGGGCGTAGAGGATGAGATGGTTTGTGTATTTTTGGTAACCCATAAAAATGTGGGGGTTTGCTGTGGTGTGATATTGGTCTCTGCGTTCTGTTTTCGTGAGTATGTTTTTGTGTTTAGCTAAAGTTCGGTATATTTTGCTTTCTATTGATGGGGTTGGGTTTTTGTTTAGTTTTTTGTATACTTTGTTTACTGATATGGTAGTGTCTGGATTGAGTGTGTGATATGTGGTGTTTGAGATCATTCGTGTTAGTTTGTTCTCATAATCAGTAGTGTTGCGTTACCTTTATCAGCTGGAAGTATTTTGATCTGATTGTCTGATCGAAGAGACCAATGATCTTTTTATTTGTTTTTATTTAGGATGATAAGTTGTGTTGTGCGTTTTTGCAGTCAATCTTATCACCTGCTATCAGGTGGTAAACGTTGGCTGTTGCCTCGATGGCAGTGATCATTTCTACCGTTGGAACCATTTTGGGTGCAACTGCGAAGTTCAGTCCCTTTGCCAACACAAGTTTTTCGTGTATGTCTAAGTTTTTTGATGACAAATTGATTACAGCTTTTTCAGAAATTTTGTTGTTGTTTGATATGTGTTGTGGGTGTATTTGTTTCTCTTCCAATAATTTGTGAAATTTGTTTATATGTATTGTGTTTCTCTTTCGATTGTATGAGTTGTAGGAATTGTGAATACAGTGGTGTAAGTATTCATAGTCATTTCGAATCAGATTTTGTTTCATGAACTGTTCCAGGTTATTGATAAAAATTTCTAAATTTACCTTGTTTTTCCTGTGAAATGGCAGCTTTATTCATAGCGATTGAAAATTTAGAAAATCAAGAAAACTATCAACGGTCTCGAAACAGACAAGGAATGCGTTCAGGCTTTTATCTGATAGAAAGTTTATCAAAATATTGAGATCAACCAAGGAATTGGCTAGAGAGTCTTGATATCCTGGTTATAATTGTAAAACAGATATCTTGTATTTTGGAATAAGTTCCAGATTGCAAATCCATTCGGAATATTCGAATATTGGCAAGTTCCAGTCGGACAATTTGGGAGTCTTGGAAACAAATGCGGTAACTCTAGAAACGGCCTTTTTTCTATAAAAGCGAGCCCAGAATCGTTCGTAAAAGTGTTCAGCTTGAGTCCTGTGGGGGTCTATTCTCAAACGGTGACATATTGTGTCGCATGCGGAATTTCTACATTGTCGAACGAAAAACGCAATATCTTATTCTCAAATGTTGCTTTCGAAAATTTTCGATGGACAAATTGTAGAGTGGTCTAGAGCAGTCGGCAATTTCATGTCGAATGCGAGATATATTTGACAGATTTTCTTTATCAATTTCATAGGTTAGAAATGGCAGCTTCATTGATAGCGATTGAAAATTTAGAAAATCAAGAAAACTATCAACGGTCTCGAGACAGACAAGGAATGCGTTCAGGCTTTTATCTGATAGAAAGTTTATCGAAATATTGAGATCAACCAAGGAATTGGCTAGAGAGTTGATTGATATCCCGGAACCATTTGTGGAACAGGGACATCGGGCTACCTCAATACCTCTTGAAGAAAAGGTGAGTTATCAAACACTTTTATAAGTACCTCCCAAACAGGTTGAATTTAGGTAATATTTAAATCAAAATGTTTGCATAAAACTGTTTAGCGAAACTTCTAACCGTGTTCAAACTGAAACCAAAACCTCATATAGGCACAAAACACATTCGAAAATCGTTAATTCGAATAGAGAATGCCACATTTTCAAGTTGTGCGACAATTTCCATCGACAAATGTCGAATTCAACAAATTTTGGTCGACATTCGAGAATATATTCAGGTACTGGCTGAAGAAAAGGGAGTACCTTCTCAAGATGGAATCGACAACACCAACCCTCTTACCTTTAGAGAGTCAGGGTCTAAAACTATTAAAATAAAATATGCCTTTAGTCTTGAGTCTAAGTTCTGATTGTTTATAACAAAATATTTAATACTTCAAACAATATTACAAACATATTTATTATAATTGTTAGGTATTCAACACCATGTATATAGTTTAGTCACCTTGAGATAAAAATTGAATGTTGTTGTTAGAGAGAATTTTGATATAATATAATATAATAAAAAGTCAAACACATTGTCAATTCTTTGGAATCAAAATAAGCTTATTCAGTTAATTTGAAAGCGAACTCAGGTCCTTCGAGAAACTTTAATAAAAAGCTAGTCCCAAATATTGTAAGACAATCACGGGCTAACATAAATGGTCAGCATTCGAGCCGGATACTAAGAACAGTTCTTCGCAAACGATCACTGACTTCGGACCGCACTCAGAAGGTTGCAGGAGTCCAGTCCAAGCCCAAGGAGGAAATTCAAGAAAGAGCAAGATAAGGAGAAATTCGCAATTAGGCTGTCTTTTCATATCCTTTTACCCCTATCCTCAAATAATTGTCTCAATTTACATTATAGCATAACGTTCAGTCAGGTAAGAAATTTAGTTCATTGCGAACATTTTATAGGTATTTCAACTTCATATCCATTGTTAACTAGCAATACAAACATAATTCATAACAAATAGAAGCTTACAATGAGTGAAGAGTTAAAGACGTTGATAAAACAAAGAGGCATTCTCAAAGCTCAACTGACGAGATTTGTGACGTTTCTTGACGATTTGAACACCGATATGTCAAAATTCCCTGAAATTGATTCACGATTATCAAAACTAGATATTGTATGGAATTCTTTCGATGAAATTCAGACAAGGTTGAACTATTAGATTCCTCATTGGAACATTTAGAAGAACGGGAACTTTTGAAAATAAATATTTTGAGTCAGTTTCAGTGCAAAAGAATATAGTTCAGTAAATAAGAAGCCCATTTCAAATGAGGAAAGGCGAAAGGTAAAATTACCTCAAATAAAATTACCTGAATTTTCAGGTACATATGAAACCTGGTTTAGTTTTATGATACATTCAAAACATTAGTTCATGATGATAAAATTTTTGAACAATATCGAAAATATCATTATCTCCAAGCATCTCTCAAAGGTGAGGGCTGATGTCATTCGATCATTCGTAGTGTCAGAAGAAACTTATTTTGAAGCTCTCGATTTATTGAAATCTCGTTTTGAAAATAAAAAGGTGATAAGGAGGTCTCATTTAAAACAAATTTTCGAATTACCCATAGTGATAAGAAATTCGCATATTTCCTTGAGAGAGTTTTATGATAATTTTCAAAAACATTTTCGCTCGTTGAAAAATCTTGATCTGCCAGTGGATAAATGGGATGCAATTCTGATTTATTTACTCAATTCCAAATTAGATCATAAAACCAGACAAGAATGGGAGACTGAATCAAATGAATCAGATATGCCAACCCTTAACAGCTTCATAAATTTTTTATCTAACAAATGTCAATTGTTAGAATCAATAGATAGCAAACCACATACAAACTCATCATTAAATAAAAAACCTATTGAATACAAGAATTACGTTCACGCATCAACTAATGAATTAGTTATATGTCCACATTGCAAAAATTATCATTATTTATTCTCTTGCAAATCATTTCTTGAAATGTCACCACAAGATCGCTATAATCAAGTGAAAATTATGGGATTATGCTCAAATTGCTTGAAGCCTGGGCATTCAAATGCAGAATGTCAAGGTAAAAAATGCCAAATTTGTAACAAAAGGCATAATACTCTATTACATTTTCAGACTTCAAGAAAATCTCAACAAATCATTAATCCTGTTTCATCATCACATCAAGCAAGCAATACTCAAAATCATTTATATCAATCACCAGATCCAACATTCAGTACACATAGTACAGGGAATCCTATTCCCATTCAATCACGATCAACTAATAATTCAATTTCTTCAGATGACAATCAAATAAGTATACCATCCAATCAACAAAGCATGTTTTCACAAATTAATTCAGTAATTCAACCAAAGTACATATCAACTATTACTTCAGACAGCTACATGAAATCACAGTGTAATAATCAAGTTTTGTCACCAAATCATAATGAAAATTAGAGTCCTTCATTTTTTATCTACAATTGTTCTGAACATTTTGGATTACCAGAAATAGGCCAATACAGTGTCGAGTTTATTAGATAATGGCTCACAATCCAATTTCATTACAAAGAACTTTTACGAAACTTAATTTGAATTCGAAGTCTATCAATTTTCCTGTTGTGGTATCAGCTCTTCAGAAATAACTGTTAAAGAGAAACTCAGGCACAAATCATATCTCTTCATAATAATTTCAAGACGACTCTGTCATTTTTGATAATAGATAACATAACAAACCATCTTCCTCAGATACCAATTGAAAGTTCCTTGTTAAATATTCCTCGCAATATAAAGTTGGCAGATCCGAGCTTTCGCAAACCTAGTAAAATTGACATATTAATTGGGGCTCAGGAATTTTATAACTTTTATGTGTTGGTCAAATTAAATTAGGAAACAATCAACCTGTTTTACAAAACCGTTTTTGGTGGATCATATCTGGCCTGTTATGAACAATTCACGTCATATTACCCAGTGTAATCTAATCACGAATCAGGAATTACAAAATCAGTTGGAAAAATTTTGGTTAGTAGAGCAGGTTCGTCAGAGAATAAATTATCCGAAGAAGAAATTGAATGCGAAAATCATTTCGTAGAAACACATCAGCGTGATAAGATAACAGGTAGATTTTCTGTACAATTACCATTTCGTAGAAATTTAACGCAATGGGCGATTCTTTAGAAATTTCCAAAAAGGTTTTATGCAATTGAAGAAAACTATTAAAAACCCCTCTTTATACAAACAATACTCGAATTTATGGATGAATATTTATTATTGGGTCATATGTCACAGATCGATCCACAAATATTAAAGAATGAGATACATACATATTTACCACCATTGTGTACTAAATGATGCATCTTTAACCACGAAATTGCGGGTTGTTTTTGATGCCTCGCAAAAACTTCATCTGGTATTTCCCTTAATGATGTACTCAAAGTCGGTCCAACTATACAGGATGAAATGGTATCGATAATGTTACGTTTCGTAAACATCCCATAGTCATTACAGGGGATATTGCAAGATGTACCGACAAATAGAAGTAGACCCAAACCCCAACGTAAATTTCAATTAATTTTATGGCGATCAAATCCAAATGAAGATTTGAAGCATTTCTCTTTGAATACTGTCACATATGGAACTTCATCAGCCTCGTTCCTATCAACTCGTTGCTTAAAACAACTTGCTATTGAAAATGAAAAACAATATCCCACTGCTTATAGGAACATCATGGAAATTTTTTATGTTGATGATCTAATCACTGGCACAAACACTATAGATTCAGCAAGAATATTAGTGAAGGAATTGGAAATCATACTAGTTCAAGCTTGTTTCCAATTGCATAAATGGAGATCAAATCATATGGAAATATTCTCTAAAATAAATGAACAAAATGAATTGGTTCCAAAAAATTTCATTATTGATGATGATAAAGTTCACAAGACTTCAGGTATAGAATGGAATGACCAAGACGACATATTTCAATACAGAATCAGGCCCATCTCTAAAAATTATATTAACATTTCAAAACGACAAATACTGTCAATAATTTCCCAAATGTTCGACCCTTTGGGACTCGTAAGCCCAGTAATAATTAATTCAAAACTTCTGATGCAAAATCTTTGGAAACTTCATTTGAACTGGGATGAGTCAATTCCACTGAGCATTTTACTTATTGGAATCATTTTTATTCTCAACTCAAATACCTTGAATTGATCAAAATTCCAAGGCATGTATTCCTTGAAAATTATAATAAATTAGAAATCCATGCGTTCAGTGATGCCTCCGAGAAGGCTCACGGAAGTTGTGTTTATGTAAAAACTCAAACGTCTTCAGGAAACGTTTTGGTGAATTTATTAACGTCAAAATCGCGTGCTCCGCTGAAGTCTATTACCATTCCTAAGCTTGAACTTTGTGCTGCTCTTCTCATGGTTCAGTTAGTCAGTAAGGTTATAAAGTCACTCAAAGTACAAATAAATGGAATAATTTATTACACAGACTCAACTATAGTCATTGCTTGGCTTTCTAATCAACCAAATAACTTAAAACCCTTCGTGAGGAATAGAGTTTCTGAAATCCAACAACTTACAGACATTAACCAATTTCATCATATTAATTCGGAAGAAAATATAGCAGACATCATATCAAGAGGAATTGATGCTAGACAAATAGTTGATTTGGTAAAATGGTGGTAGGGACCTTTATGGTTACAAAAATCATCATTATATATACCAACTTCGACTTCAAATACTTCAAAAACTTTTTCTATTCCTGAATTGAAAGTCATTTCTTGTGTTTCCAATAGCATAATGGATCAGGAAATATTCAAAAGGTACTCATCTCATTCAAAACTGCTCCATGTTTTTGCATATTGTTTAAGATTTATAAATAACATTTCTAAAGGGAATAGCTCAAGACTATCAGGAAACCCAACAATTGGAGAATTGGAAAATAGTGCCATCAAATTAGTTAAATTGGCACAACTCAGCACATTTTCTACGGAATATAGTCCTTTAAAACAAGGGAAAGAAATCCCAAAAACTAGCAAATTGATTTCATTAAATCCATTTTTGGAGGAAGAAGTCATTAGAGTGGGGGGTCGTCTGAAAAATTCAAATTTGGACTATACACAAAAATTTCCTATGGTGCTTCCTTCCAATCATGAACTAACGAAATTACTTATTATACATGAGCATGAAAAGTTGTTGCATGCTGGCATACAATCAACACTGGCAAGTTTAAGATATAAATATCGGCCTCTTAAAGGTAGACAGGTAGTAAGAAATATTCTGCGAAAATGCGTCACTTGTTTCAAAGCAAGACCGTCATTTATTTTTCCTAAAATGGGAGACCTACCTGAAGCTCGAGTAACTCCCAGCCGTCCTTTTTTGAATTGTGGTGTTGATTATGCTGGACCTTTCCTTTTGAGAGATGGTAAACTTAGAAATAGGAAACTAATAAAATGCTATATTTGTATATTTGTTTTGCCTCTAAGGCGGTCCATCTAGAATTAGTAAGTGAACTCACTACAGATGGTTTTTTAAATTGCTCAAAGAGATTCGTATCCCGACGTGGTCTCTGTAGTCAAATCATGTCAGATAACGCTACAAATTTCGTCGGCGTTGATAATGACTTCAAAAGGATTTATAATTTCCACAAAACTGATAAAATTCATAATTATTTGCTAGAAAATAAAATTTCATGGACATTTATAGCCGCAAGATCACCCCATCTCGGTGGTTTGTGGGAAGCATCCGTTAAGAGTTGTAAATACCATATAAAACGTGTTACATCTGGATCAAATTTAACCTTTGAAGAATTTTATACTTTGCTTACTCAAATTGAGGCAATTATGAATTCCCGTCCCCTATATCACCTCTCATGCGATCCAAACGATTTTGAGCCTTTACCTCCTGGACATTTTTTAATTGGCGCACCAATGAATTCAATACCACAGGAAAATGTTTTGGATAAAAAATCATCCTCCCTTTCTCGTTACAAGCATATTCAACAAATGACTCAACATTATTGGCAGCAATGGTCAAAAAATTACCTGAATACCTTACAGCAGAGATACAAGTGGAGATTCAATATTCCATCCCCTGATTTGATTGGTTCTCTAGTGCTATTGAAGGAAGAAAACAATCCATCCCAATTTTGGCCCACCGGCAGAATTATCGATGTGCATCCAGGACAAGATAAGATAGTACGAGTTGTTAGTATTCGTACTCGTAATGGATAAGTGAAGCGTGCTTTGAATAAAATTGCTCTCTTACCTATAGACGAACTTTCATAATAAGAAGGACATATTATTCCTTATATATATTTTTTTTAGAATAACTTCGTTATTTCAAGGGCGGCGGTATGTTAGGTATTCAACACCATGTATATAGTTTAGTCACCTTGAGATAAAAATTGAATGTTGTTGTTAGAGAGAATTTTGATATAATATAATATAATAAAAAGTCAAACACATTGTCAATTCTTTGGAATCAAAATAAGCTTATTCAGTTAATTTGAAAGCGAACTCAGGTCCTTCGAGAAACTTTAATAAAAAGCTAGTCCCAAATATTGTAAGACAATCACGGGCTAACAATATATATATATATATATATATATATATATATATTTATATATATATATATATATATATTGTTATGTTAGGAAGGACCAGTAATATAAGTTGAAGGTAAAAAAAAAATAATTTCTTAAAATATCCACAGAAATAATAAATATTTGATAGTTAGTAGTTCATGAGATATTGTTTTTAAATTTTTTTGAGATTATATTTCCTTTATGAAGCCTCTGTATAACATTGATAGGTAAATATATGCAAATACTATAATGCAATCATTTTCCTGCATTTTCATAAATTATTAGAACACATGATTGTTTGAAATACAACAAAAGTCTGATTTTCAAAGTTTTTTGGATTAAATGGGTAATATAAAGTATATAAATTACATCTAACTAAAATAGCCAATGGGAGAACAAGATACTTCTTGATGACAATAGCCAATCAGGGAACAGAGATGGTTAGATAGAAGATTTGAAATTGTGGAAAAGTAAGAAACGTCAAAGATAATTATGATCAAATATTGTATTTAGTTAATAAGAAAGGTAAAATATGTCAGTTGATAAGTTTTCTGAAATAACACCAAATTAGTGAAAGTGCGACAAGAAAGTGCGTGATTTCGAAAATTCAAATTGAAAGACAAAACAGAAATGGTATTCAGGTGAAAAAAAAACAAAGCGAAAAGGAGATTGAAAAAATTTTTAGAAAAGAAGCCACGTACAAAATTTGAGAGAAAAGAAATTGAGGATTTTCACTAATGATAAGCTAGTTTTTCCAACAATAACAAACCAATTCAACCACTGGATCATTTCGACACAAAATAAATAAGGATAAAAGAAGATTACCTTTTTTGTCCTCCACATGAAAACTTGGCCAAGCTGATTCCGGGAATTGTGGATGGTTCCTTTGCAATGGAGAGTTCCTGAGAGGAGTGGATGGAACAGGAATTCAGATTAGGGCCAGGTAATGCATCAGCGACATTCCAGCTCCAGGTATAAACTCTTTTAGCGCACATCACAAACAGAATCACTTTACGAAGTAACTCGTATATCTGAAGAACTTTATATAATTTGGTATTGAACTATAAAAGAATTCTTTCAACTCAAAAGAAAGAAGTGAGGTTATATTTACAATATCATTACTTTTTTCATTATTTTATGAAAATTTGTCAATTGCTCATAGCTATAAGTTATCTTCCAGGCCAGGTTGATATAAGTTTTCCTGAATAAAGGAAATAATTGTTTTTTGATAATTTCTGGTTTACTTTCCACAATGATATGCTGATATCTCACCGATAAACACTGAACTGAATTAGTTCGAATGACATCAAGACAGGCAGTGGCTCTATTGCCAGTGCCGACTCCTGAGGCGGAGGCGTTCCAACTAAGTTTAGTCGTGGTAAGAAAAGGAAGTACAAAAGTAAAAATAATAAAATGGTATTGGGTGGGAGAAATAAATTCACAAAACATATAAATATAAATAGAAATTATTATATTCTACCCGATCATAACAAATTGACATCAAAGTGAGGGCAAAATAGCTTTCATTATTTCATTACGATTTGACAACCAACATAAAGGCAAATAAGGTAATAACCGTTGGCAGCAACGTGGGAAAAACATTTACGTTAGCTGGCAAATATTATTTCATAATAATTTGCAAAATTAGTAATTGATATAACATAACAATTGTCTCCCAACGAAAGGCAAAATTAACAATTAGCTATTATCATATCAGAACAATTGGTACCCAACATAGAGGCAAAGAAGGCAGAGAAAATATTTGTGGGTAAAATTAACAACAATTGTTATATCTTAACAATTGGCTTCCCAAAGCAGTGCCAAAATATCATAATAATAATAAATTAAATAATCAACAAAACAACCCATCATTACAATTGGCTTCCAACGCGGAGCGAAAATAATTATCATATCAAATCATAACAACAATAAATCATCCTACAAATCCATTACAATTGGCGCCCAACGTGGGGCTAAATATTGGTGAATAAAAAATGGATTTGAGAGATGGTAAGAAAGTTGGTTTGGAAGAAGGTGCAGAAGGTAGAGAGAGAGGTGATCAGGAACAAGGAGAGAGTAGTAATGTGAGAGGGATGAAATAAAAGTGAAAGTACAGAAATGGAGAGTCAGCTTAAAAAATTCATGGATTTCATGAAACATGAAATAAATGAAATGAAAGAAAATTCAGCAAGTATGAAAAATGAAATGAAAAAAAAATCAGCAAGTATGAAAAATTATATGAAAGAAATGAAAGAAAGTATGGAAAAGGATTTGAAAGAAAACTCAGCAAGAATGGAAGAAAAAATGAATGAGAATTCAGTAAGGATGGAAGAAATAATAGAAGGAAAGGATAAGAGAAAAAATGAGAAATATGAAGAATGAAATGAAAAAAAGTTCGAAAAATGAAATAAAAGAGTTGAAAGAAAACACAGCAAGTATGGAAGAAAGATTAAAAAAAAAAATATAAAAGATGTGAAAGAAAATATGGAAAGAATGGAGAACAAAATACAAACTAAATCTGAAGAAAATAAAGAAGAATTTTTATAAATGCATAAACAATTAGTAACTAAAATAGGACAACAAAATGAGAAATGTGGCAATAACACAAGAAGTATCCACTATAAATAATCATGTAGAAAGGCAGGATGCAAAAATAAAAGACATGAAATTAGATATGAATAGTAAACAAGAAAGAGTTTGAAATGAAATAAGTACTCTTGATAAAAAAGTAGAAAAACAACATAAAGATACTTATTTAAAAATAATAAATGTAGAGAGTGAAATAACTGAAAATGTAGAAGAGAAGATAAAATTATTAGAATTAAGAGGAATAGACAATAATATAGAGAGTAGAATCATTTATAATTGTCATGGAATACAAATAAATAATAAATTTGAGGGCAACATGAAAAAATTGAATCCCATCACATTTATTGAAATAATAATAAATAAAACTAGACATATAAATGCTATTGAGGAATTGAAAGAGATTATTAGACAGTATTTGATTAATCAACCTTGTATATGGTTTGATAGCCAGGAAAAGAATATCAATTGTTTTCAAGATTTTGAAAATCTATTCTCAAAACAATATTGGGGGAAAATGCACAATTCAGTATTAGAGACAAGTTACAATTTGGAAAATTTGACGAAAGAAGAAGTATGAATTACAATAATTATGCAATCCAAATGTTTGCAATGGCACAGTATTTAGATCCGGTTATGAGAGAGAAATAAATAGTAGGTAACATCAGTAGGCATTTCAAACAAGAAATATTTGAAGTTATAAACATCATGAGATTGAAGATATGGAGAGACTTAGTCAATACTCATTGAGATTGGAAGGACATTATCATATAGAAGTTGGGATAACAATAACCAACGAAGGAATTCACAATAAAACAGTAATTATTACCAAAGAAGAAATCAATATAATAATAGAAATATAAACAATTAGAATAATAGGTTTATGAAACAAAATAATAATAAAACTAATAGATATTTTTATAATAATTATTGTGATAGGAATAACAATAGACAAAATAATCGAAATCAAGGCTATCAAAGAAATCAAAATTTCAATGATAATAATAATAACAATTATAACAATAATAGAAATAATTACAATAACAATAATCAGAATTACCCTCAACAATATCAAGGACAAAGGACTTATTATAACAGACAGCCACAAAATAATTCTTGCATAAATAACAACCAAACAAATGACAATACAAGACGTGTATATTTGAATAGGAGATGCCAAAGTGCTAAAAATTTGCATGAACGAGAGGGACAAGGATCATCAAATGGAGAAAATAATCAAATAAATGTTTCCACAACAAGCCAGACAGAACAAAATGTTTGCTAGGAAAACCATATGTTAGGTTGGAAAAAACAAATTACCAACACCCTATTGAATTCATGATGAATGATGAAAATATGGAAAATGAACAATATATAGGATTAATAATTTTGAAGGGAAAGATAGGAAATAAAATTGAAAAAATACTAATTGACACAAGTTCTGAAGCATCTTAATTGAAGAAAATTGTTTAGAAGATTTCATGAAGGTTAAAAATATTTTAATAAAGATGCCTAAAACAAATTTAGTGGGTATTAATGGTAAAAAATAGGGAATCAAATCAATATGTGAATTGCAACTATTAGTAGTTAAAGATATGGAGTTTGATGTAATTATAGGTACTGATCAACTGGAAAAAGAAAAAGCTGAAATAAGGGAAAATAAAAAAATATGTACAAAAGGTATGAATGGGAGAATGAAAGTAATTAGATGATGATAAAGATGAAATAAATGAAATTAAATATAAATGTAATGATAAATATAAAGGGTATATTGATGAATTATTGAATAAATATAATACGTTGATTAATGTATGAATCAATAGTTGGAAAAGAGTATGTACACAAAATAGAAGTAAAAGAAACAAAAAGTTCAAATCAAAAACTATCCAATTTCTTATAAAATACAGAGAACAAGTTAAAGAAGAATTAAGAAAATGGTAAACAAGGTATAATAGAAAAAGTAACAGTAATTACATTAACCCTATCAGAATAGTTGTAAAAAGAATGGTGAGCTTAGATTATGTTTAGATGCTAGAGAACTGAATAAAATAGCAATTCCACAATATGAATATCCTTCAAATATAGAAACTATTTTTTGGTAAAATAACAAATGCAAAATATTTTCTAAAATCGATTTGAAACACAGTTTTTGGTTAATACCACTACATGAAAATTCAGAAATTATACTGGTTTTGTATAGAAGGTGTTGTATATAGATTTTTTGTTTTCCATATGGTTTACAATCGGCTTGTCCAGCAAAACTATCCATGGAAAAACATGTTTGAAGACATCAAAACGTTTGTAAAACCCTACCAGGAATGTCAAAGAAATAAAATTTCTAAGCGAACTCGAATGCCAATGCAAATAACAACTACTGCCCAAGTGCCATTCGAAAAATGTTTTTTGGACGTAGTTGGACCTCTTCCAGTAACGGAAAGAGGCAATACATATATTTTAACATTTCAATGCGATTTATCAAAATTTTCTTGCGCTATCACCATTCCTAACCAAGAAGCGAATACAATCGCTCGAGCATTTGTTGAAAATATTGTGTGTATTTTTAGTACACCCCAGATCATACTAACCGACCAAGGTGCAAATTTTATGATTTTAGTTTTCAAAGAAACCTGCAAACTGTTGCGAATCGACAAGATCAATACTTGTGCTTTCAGACCACAGTCTAACGGGGCACTAGAAAGTAGTCATCGTACATATTTGAGGAATTTTGTGAAGGAAGTCAAGACAATTGGGATACATGGATAATATGTCTACTGGCTTTACCCCTTTTCAATTTTCATTTGGGCATAAGGCAACCTTGCAAGTTCTTTAAAGAAACGCCAGAAGTTTTATATAATTATGAAGATTGCAATTACAATTGAAATCAAGAATGCAGAATGCACATCAAATGCTCAAAACTTACTTAATGCAAAAGAAAATAACAAGAAATATTACGAAGTACATGAAGTGATATTTCGAATCGATGACAAGGTTTTATTGAAAGAAGAGAGTACGCCAAAAGGGAAATGTAAAAAATTATTACCATTGTGGAATGGCCCTTATAAAAAATTGTCTCTATTGATTCGGAAGTAAATTCAACGATATTAATGGAAAAAAAACGGGTTAAAGTCCACAATAATAGATTGAGACATTTCTCAGAATAGAAATATCGGTAATTTTACAGATTACTGGCACTAAGCTGTGGCAAGGCTGTCCGATGCGATAAAGAATACAATATTACTACAATCAGCTCAAGTCCGGAATATTCTACGAACAGGTAGGGACACTTCATCTATATAATGATCGATGGAGGTTACTCGCTTATTTGGATATCTCCGTACAAAACCAGTATAAAACAGTACAACTTTTCAAATAAAACCTCAATAAATTATGTACTAAGGTAAATGCGTAACAATTTATGAAAAAAATGTGCGAAAAGGTTCGTCACTGATAAACGAAAATCGCAAGTTTTTGCATTCCAACATCAAAGAATTTCATAATTATTGGAGGTGACTCAAAGGAAAGGATGAAACGAAATACTAACGGTTTATTTGATTTCGTTGGTCGTAGTTCGAAATTTTATTCGGTACCCTCGATGATGAAGATGTAGAATATTATGATAATCACTTGAACACCTTGAATGAAAATCAAAGCACATGTTTGAACTTATCGAAGAACAAACTTCAGTTTGTGAATCAGTTTTACAACAGTACAATAATTCAATTTATTAGCGGAGTAACTTGATAATTCAGATTCGAATATTACCTACCTATCGAAGAAACTTGAAAAAATCAATAATGCGAAACCAATTTAGAAACTTGTTTGGTAATTTTGAAAACGCATTATTATCTTTGTCTCTGTTTCGGATCAACTTGCGCACATCAAATTGAAATTATCAATATCGTAGATTCTGCTCGTAGAGGTATACTTCACCTCTAGCTATAGATAGTCACAAACTTTTAGAGCATTTGAAAAATATCCAGGTGCATTCACAAAGTGAACTATCATTTCAGTTAAACTTACAGAACAGCTCATTTTGAGCTTCATGAAGTGTGGGAATTAAATGTATATTTTATAAAATAGGTCAAGATTTTTGTTGATTATTCCTTTGGTTGATGTTAGACCATACGATGTTGTTAGAACAATAAGTTTACCTGTGACAATTGATAAAATTCTTATTATTTCATCCTACCTCATAGTGACATAATGGCGATAGGTACTTCGAAACAATATTATTTCAATATGGATAAAATGACTTGGGAAAAATGCTAGAATTTTACAAAATCAATTCATTTGTGATCAAGTGCAGCCCATTCATTTAGTTCACTTACAAGGAGCTTGCGAGCCTAGTCTTTTCATTCCTGTCAACTATATTCCGAATACATGTGGAAAAGAATTATTCATTTGAATAATTCCTTGTTTGTTCAACTATCATCAGCCAATTCTTGGATATTCGTATGTTCCAATGAGGAAGTGATGAATATAGTATGTAAGTATGTGAAAAAATTCTCTTTCCTGTCTGATATAGGTATTTTGAAGATAATGCCAGGCTGTACTGTATACACAGCTTCATCAATTTTCAGTTCAAAAGCTGATTTCACTTCAAATATCACATTTTAATTCATTCCTAATGTAACAAATTCACGTCCATCACAGAAAATATCGTGTTACAACAACCCAACACGAATATGAATCAGATAGTAATTCATCAAAACCATATAAATACATTACGATATAAGCTATTCACTTGAAGCCTTGAAAGATAGAAAAAACGAATTCACTCTGAAAAGGTGAAGAGTCATCAAATGTTCACGTATCATACTATATGTCATTATCATTTGTGCAATTTTGATTGTAATAGTAAAATGTGTTATAAAAACGTACAGGGTCAGAAAAGTGTTCAAATAATAAAGATTCTCATAAAATTTCTGAAGAGGTAGATGAGATAGAACTGTCTGAAAATTCTGAAGAATATTTTGAGAACCAGATAAAATCTGAAATTCGTACCTTACCCAGGTACAAATTTCCCGAAAAGGGGAGTGGTGTAATATAGTATAGAAATTTCGTTCACCTAATATTTTCCTATAATTTCCTTTCATATATAGGTATTATGATTTTTGTTCGCCTAAACATAATTGTTTCTTAGAATATTTCTATTGTACAATTGCATATCATAAGCTGAGTGTGTATTTTATTGGTTGCTTTATATAAAATTGATGACTACACTTTTCATACGAGGCCACTTAGGTTCATCGCATTGTTCTAGAAGATGGTCATCAACCAATCATAAGCCCCCTTTTTTTATTTCTCAGCTTTTATAACTTAGCAACCACGCATTATGAAATCATTATTACCGATTTGGAAAAAAGATTTTAATTCATTTTTATCTGAAATTTTCGTAAATCTTTTCTCAACGACAACCACCGTCCATGACATGGCAACAGCGCATTTCTGCAAAGACGATGTTTTTTGCAGAATTCACTTGATTTAATAGATAAAGTATTCACTCTGAACCATTCCCTTACCAGATTTCCGAATTACAAGGAAGGATGAAATGAAGATCAAATTTCGCAACTCTACTGAAAATTGGCAGTTTGGTACTACTTAAAGAAAAAATCGTATTCATCAAAATTTCATATAGTCCCCAAGGTGAATTCCAGTTAATTAATGATCGCAATATCGGAAAAAACTTCAAAACTGGAAATATGGAAATCAAAATGGATAATAATCAGTGAACAGGTAGAATTATGTGTTTGTTGAGAATTTGGTCTATGAACATTAAGGAATTCTGGAATTGGAGAGAAATATATCGACAATTCAATCCATATAGAAAGTACCATTGGTTCACCACCACTCCATTTTAACCTATCATATCACAGCATAGAAAGCACATTTCAAAAATATTTTTCAGCTTTACGTAGTACCTATTATTTTTTTTTATTGATTGACGCTCGAATGACTCAATGAACTATTTGATTATTGAAATGGGTAGTGGTCATCAACAATTATCAGAATGACACTTTTCAAAATATGCTGTTGATTATACATAAAAAACTCCATCCATAATAATGACAAAAGTGAGAAAGTGTATATGGCGATCATAACCATTTACTAATTATTACTCCGATCGAGCTGAATGCAAATTAACCCCTGAATATCAGAGATTTGACGATAATATTTGGCATTTTCTGATAAGTGTGCATTTTTGAGAGTTTGACGTTGCTTCTGTCGCTGCCACTTTCTGCTGAAAAAAATCAGGACTTATGAGTATACGAACAGGTATTCACGAAGGTCTTCGGTGTTATTCATTCCACACTGTGTATCTCAGTGCTTATTACAAATTTGGCATTATTATTCAATATATAAAAAGATTTTTCCAAGATATTTTTTTTTCTAAGAGAACTCAACAACTTTGAATTCCTGGGAAATATTGTTTACAATTCTCGAAAAACTGGATCATTTCAGTTTTCTCCTCTAATATTTCATAATCATGTTTCTGAAATGTTGGAGTGATGCTCATATACCTATGAGATGATATTTATTCAGTGAACTCCTAGCTGCCTTATTCATTTCAGATCAATCTATGGAGAATTAATCGAATGAGTTGATTTTCTTTTGATTTTGACGGAACTAATAGTGTTTCGCTGCATAAAGTGATTTCGTTATTCGCTGTGGGATCTGGAAACATACGAAGTGTAAAATTGGAAATTGAAAAGTTGATATCAGCTTCGGGTACAACCAAACGTGTTCGTGAGTTTATTGGATGTGTTTAACAAACTTTGGTTGATTGTTTCCTGGGGTTAAAACCACATATAGGTATATATAACCGCCATATCTCTCAAACCAAATGAAGCATCCGGAGGTGTGTTATTTCAGGGTTTGCGTGAAATAAAAAATTAATTGTCACTCATATATTGCTGAATTCCGTCAGGCGCAGAAAATTCCTTTCACAATATAAACTGTAGATGAAATGAAACGAGTTCCGACATAAAATAAATCCACCTGGAGAAAAATAAATAATTACCGGTCCGATTATAAGCACCACCCCCCGTGAATTTGTAATAATTCTGGCTGTGTGTGGAAATTTACTCCTATCAAGATCAGTTTCTGCATGAGAAAATAATATCAGATGTGAATTTGATATAGAAATATCCACAATGCAATCTGACATAGCCGCTCGTGAATACGGAATTCAAAATATCTCATTAGTTGGATACTGGGAATCCACTGCTCATTTGTCCTCCTAAATACGACAACGATGTTTGATATGACAGAGGAAGGTGTATTCGAAATGAATATCATATATGAGGAGGTGACTCCTTCGTGTGTAAATACTGAAATTAATTTCGAAAAATATTAACCTACATTTTGTTGAACGGATTCTTAGCCTTTCCCCCCTTATATATTCATCAAAACTATATCACTCAGATGCACTGTTTACTCGGAGGCCGGATCACAATTTGATGGTCTTAATTATATATATACATATTTATATTTTTCAGAATATATTCATATTTGTATTGTCCCATATGAAATCTAAAGGGAGAGGATAGAACAATATGGTATCACACCGAGTCATCGAACTGTGGAGAAACTGAAGTGAAATCATCCAAATTGTATTGATGAAAACATTAAAAACATGATGAATTTTGTTATGGCGAATAATGGTCCAGAGTTTATAAGCAATAATTTTGGAAATTGATACCCCAGAAATATCCAAAGTTGGATAACGACTGGTTCGAAGTGAATATTTTCTATATTCTCCAAATATTAACGGTGGCTTTCTCTAGTTCTTGAGTTACATGTGACTGACAGGGTGGAATACTGATCTGACAGGGAATCACAGGGCAATATTCACGTGCCCCACCGCAGCACTGGAGGTCATGCCGATCCTTCCGCCTCTGCACTTGAGTGTAATGAAGGAGCTGCCATGAGTGTATTCAAACTGAACCAGACATCAAACTTGAGAGCTGTTATTCTGAGTGGATATCCGAAGTTTCTGGAAAATATTTCCCTAGAATCCAGGTACAAGCCATCAGATATTATGCGAACTAGGCACGACTTCGAAGTCAATTATGAATAGAAAGATGCAACAGTTTCAAAACCCCTAGGCAAAGCCCCAACAAATTTTTTAAGCAGAAACACATGCTATAGAAATTTGCACCCAAGAATGCCTTGCAAGAGGCTCCAGGGGCACAAAAATTCTATATCATCAGATAGCCGAGCAGCACTATGAGCCTTAGAGTCGAGACTGATTTAAGATTGCAAACTCTTCCTTAGAAAACTGGCTACGAACAATCAGGTCATTGTAGGTGCCAGGTCATAAGGAAATCATAGGCAATGAGGAGGCAGACAGACTCAACCTTTCTGTGGTTTTTCCGCGGCCCATACTGAGCAAGAGTTCCGGTTCTAACCAAATATAAACCCACTGGAATGAGGTTTCAGGATGAAGACAAGCAAAAAATCTTGTGAGTCCATCGTTAAAGGAAGCTAAACAGCTTTTTGAGTTGAATAAAGGAGTTTGGAAGTGGTAACGGGACTGCTCGCCGGACATTTTCCTTTGAGTTGTCACCTCAAAAAAATGGATGGATCAGACAGTTATCTATGCCGTTACTACGAGAACTTCGCTCAAACTGCAGAACACCTGCTTTGCGACTGCTAAATGCTGTTTTACTGAAGGCTTGAGGTTCTCGAAGAGGTTTCATTGAAGCCTTCAGATATCAGGAACTCGGCTCTCAGGAAACTGATACACTTCGCAAGGAATCCCGAGTCTTAAATGGATGGAGGGTAATGTACAAAAGACCTTATAGGCTGAAAAACTAAAGAGCCTTATCGACGCCCCCTACAATCTACTTGATAATATATATATATATATATATATATATATATATATATATATATATATATATATATATATATACAGGGTGTAACTGAATAAGTGTAAAACATATAAGGAGGTGATTCCTCATCGAAAAAAAGATAGGATCTTTCATATAAAGAAACTTCATTGGAGCATCCCTTGTTAAGATACAGCCCCTTAAAGGGGGTACATAAAATTTGTATAACAATTTTTTTCACAAGCACTGAAAAAGTTACAATATTGAAATTGACCTGACGTTTTGTACTACCAAAAAGACACTTAGCCAGTAATTTATTTGGTTTACCCCATGGTTGTAAGGGGTGAAAAACGCAACCCCTAAAATTTATTTCCAATGTAACTTTTTGTCTTATTATTTGTTTACCATTTGAAAATTCATTTCCAATTGCCTGTTTCATTCTAAACAAAAAATGTCTCTTGGGTTTTTTGCCCAAAATAAACCAGTAAGCAGCAAAACATTATTTTACGAACAACTACAGAGATACATCGTCATAAATGCGAAAATACGAAACTAATCTATCTAGTAGGTCGCTATTAGCGATAGTGACAATTAAATTGGTATGACGCTGTCAGTTTGGGAATTTTCGAAATTGAATTAATACTAATTGTGTGTTGTTGTTCTGTTCTTAATTTGTTACTTTAATAATTCACTTGTTAATAAAATGGCATACACAAATGAGGAAATGGCTGATATGCATTACGTTTACGGTCTGTCGCAGGGGAATGGGTTAGAAGCTTCTAGAAGATATGCTGAAATGTATCCTCAACGGCAGCATCCTTCACATAGAATATTTGCTCGACTTCATCAACGATTACGAGAATATGGTTCATTCGACAAAAGAACGCAGGATTGTGGTCGCCATCGAGAAATACGAACACCACAGCTTGAGGAAGCAGTACTTAATTTGATTGAAGAACAACCTACTACCAGTACTAGAAAGATTGCTTTCCAGCTAAATGTTGATCATATGACGGTATTTCGAATTTTAAAGGAACAACTCTTATACCCTTACCATCTGCAACGAGTACAGGCACTGTTACCGCGAGACTTTCCGAACCGTCTTGAATTTTGCAATTGGATGCTGGAAATGATTAGAAGAAATTGTGACTTTCTGAAGACGATAGAATTCACAGACGAATGTAGTTTTCTCGGACAAGATTATTAATTTTCATAATTACCACATATGGGCTGATGAAAACCCTCACGCTATTGTCGAAACTAGCCATCAAGAACAGTTTTCTCTTAACGTGTGGCTCGGAGTTATTGGGGATGATTTAATTGGGCCTCATTTTCTACCTCCTCGATTGAATGTTGAGGCATACGTTCAATTTTTAAGAGAAGTGCATCCAGTACTGCTGGAGGAAGTTCCTTTGGGCGTCAGAAGGGATATGTTTTTTATGCATGATGGGGCTCCCGCCCATTTTAGTCAAGTAGCACGTCAGCATTTAACTGAAACATATGCAAATCAGTGGATAGGTCGAGGAGGACCACATAAATGGCCCGCTCGATCCCCGGATCTCAATCCTCTCGATTTCTCTATTTGGGGCCATTCACAGCATTTGGTATATCGTACTCCTGTTCGCGATGTAGAGGACTTAAGAAACCGCATCATCGATGCGTGCAGGGTAATCAGAGAGACTCCAGGAATATTTGAGCGAATACGTGGCTCAATGCGCCGACGTCTAGACGCATGCGTAATGTTTGAAGGTAGACATATTGAACATTCACTATGATTTCTACATGTTGTGTGTTTTGTTATTAATAACTTAGTTTTGTTTATTACCCTTTAATCGTTTAATGCAGGTACTAACTACAAAATAACAATAAATCCAGTTCGCATTTATGACGATGTATCCCTGTAGTTGTTCGTAAAATAATGTTTTGCTGCTTACTGGTTTATTTTGGGCAAAAAACCCAAGAGACATTTTTTGTTTAGAATGAAACAGGCTATCGGAAATAAATTTTTAAATGGTAAACAAATAATCTTTTTTTCGATGAGGAATCACCTCCTTAAATGTTTTACACTTATTCAGTTACACCCTGTATATAAAGGGATTTTTCTCTTGGGAGTGGAATTCTGGGTAATTATGAACTATTGAATTAGATGCTACGTTTCATCCTGGGCCTGGATTTTCAGGCTTTATTTAGAATTACGATTTAGTT
>JAFIRS010006771.1:0-32252 GCA_018342105.1 Gonioctena quinquepunctata | reverse complement strand
TGAAATATCCCCACCCTACAACAAGTCCGATGCGATGCGCAATCTGTATGGATTTGAGGGATTCTCTTGACATTCAGCGCACTCATCAATAATCGCAGTTCATTCTTAGCTCTCTCACAGGACGAACGCCCTCCTCGCTTGGAGGAAGCAAGGATTCATGAAGGTCATGACTACACAGAATATGTATGCCTACACCACAACATTAGTCAAGGTCAAACAAACATTGAGATCAAATCTTTTGGTTGCCGAAACAAATCCAACATCAAAACTCAAGGTCAAATCTCAAAGTCAAAACCTAATGTTATGAATCTCAAGGTCATATTCAAGGTCAAAACTGAAGTCGAAACTCAAAGTCGACCAAACCCAATATCAAAACTCAATGACAAATCTCAAAGTCAAATCTCAAGGTCAAACACACACACACACACTGCACACCTGCAACCATTCAAGGTCACACGTGACGTCATAGTGGTGGGGGGAGACCCAGAACCGGCTTAAATCTCCTACTGACATAAATTAAACATAATCGAGCTTATCAGAAAGAAACATTTGCATTCAATGTCCATTGATATCATATGGAAGTATGCATGGATTTTCAGGTGAATATCATTCAACGTTCTGCGTGGTATTTGCCAGGAAAGTTGTTTTTTTCACCTGAGATCTACCATTTTCTGGTTCAATTTTATATTGAATCCTTTATGTGAAGAAAACCGTTTAATTCGATTTTTCTATTCATTCCACTTCACATGGCACTTATCTTTCAATATTATCAACGTTTCATGGAATACAATTCTACATATTGGCTTACTTATGTTGAAAAGAACTGATAGGACAACATACCTCAAACCTGTTTTTAAATTAATGAACGTAAAAATGATGGATTCTCTTAATGAAAGTTTATGCTTACCGGATCGGTTCCCAAAAATCTCGCTGCTCAATTCTACAATGGTTTCGAGAAGTTCAAAAGATGGTAAACCAGTCATTGTAGTCAGTTGGGCACTTGTAGTTATGATATTAGTGAAGGAATTCACCAAGTCTCCACTCTTCACTTGAACGCCTTTCTCATTTCTTGAAACTTTTGTCCCTCGATTATAAAGTTTAAGCAAAGCTTCAGCAGATAGTGTTTCATCTGAAGTGAATGATTTCATTATAATTTTTTCAGTAGTAGTAAAGCAAATCATTTGTGACTGGTAATAATTACTACTCTACATTGAGTCTTGTAGATTTAATTGAGAGAACTCCAAAGCACTAAACTACTAGCATTTAGAAAATTGCATATGTATTGTCTGCACTTCAGATTGAAATATAATTTTATTTAAACTAATCCTACCTTCTCTGTAAACTTCATTCACAAGTGTTGTGGCACTTCCTTTTGTAATATCTAAAGCTTCTATACTTGAACGAGGACTATCAGTTCTCTCCTGTGCTGGTCTTCTTTTTGGAGATATAGGCTTTGATCCCTTCTTCTCGTTTGGCAAATTTGAACTTGGAACAGCTGTTCTTTTCAGCCTAGGCTTTTGCGTTGCACAATCTGAAATCATCATTACCTTAATTTAATTCCTATATGAAGAGGTAAAAAAACAAAATAAGATTCCTTTAGGTGACTGCCATTAATTATATTCCTAGTATACAATGAAAAACTAGACCAGTCTACAAAAAAAGACGCACTAGTTCAGACATTGACAGAAGTTACAAGATAAGTGGTGAAAAAATTACATTTTACAAAACTATGTTATTCTTATCATACTACTTGTGTCTGTTGTTAAAAATTAAATAAAATTCACCTTGAAATGAATATATAGGCATACTGGCAATTCGATTTCATTGTTCTCACCTGGTAAGATGAAATCATCCCTTGTGAAATGAAGAGAACATACCACTGCCACTCTCGAGCCTGGTTTTTTGAGTTTGATGATGTATCCAAGCCTTATAGAGCGTTTTCACACACACCGGCAAAACCGGTGCCGGTGCCGTGCCGGTGCTGGTACCGGTTCCGGACCGGACAACAGCGTATTTCACACAGCCCGGCATATCGGTGCCGTTATCTGTGTTAGTATACGTTGAACAGTGCAGGAATAAAGATGTGTGCTGTTACTGCTCTCAACAGACGTTATCTTCCAGGGTTATTGTATCTTAGGAGAAAATTCCGAAAAAGCAAATATAAAAGACAACACTGGGTACATCCCCTATTGACTGTGAGATACTTAGAAGGTTCCTTTTACACGCTCTATGAAAAACTAAGGGAGGATAACTTCAAATTCTTCAATTACTTCAGAATGAGTACAGATACATTTGATTTTCTGGTGGAAAGACTAGACAATAACATTAAGCATCAGGATACTCCAATGAAAGCATGTATTCCTCCGTACAAATGTACGATCAAATATAAAATACTCTGTCGCTATGGAGACAACAACGATAGGTACTAAGCGATATAAACAAAATACGCATCAAAATACTCTCCGTTACCGACATATCAGAACAGGTGTGTGTGGACAAACGTACATAAGAAATCACAGCAACCGACAAATCAGAGACCGATCCGTCTTCCGATTGTCGAGATCCCCGCCGGCTGCATAAATCAGAATCGGCGGCCGTACCGGCAAATAGGTCGGACCGGGCTGTGTGTGAAAATTATGATTTGATTACATTGCATTCGGTGCCGGCACCGTCACCGGCACCGGTTTTGCCGGTGTGTGTGAAAACGCTCTTTACTTGTCAATTTTTTCCCGGAGTCCAAGTTTAGTGACTCTATATACGGAGTACCTATTCTTTTCAGGAAACTTGTGAAAGGAGAGGTTAGAATTCACGCTTCTCCTGCTATTACAACCAAACACACATGGCTCGGAGAACGAACTTTCGACATTGTCTTTGGTATAATGAAATTCCAATTTGTTGTTAGCTAGTATTTACACAGCAAATCGTGAAAATAACACAACAGCCTGCACTTGACAGTTCAGTTCATCTCCGACAGGGGTCATATCAGGATGATTAATTCTCCAATAGGGGGAGTGCTCGTATATGTCATCGTAATGAAGATAGCAAATGATGAAGAGAAGAAGATGAAGAACTAAATCGTAGTTGACATCGTCCTTTAGTTACATAAACACATGTTAAAAATTCAAAACAATAACAATGAGATATCAGATCCATTCAAAATGGTTCAAATATATTAGTTTGACAGTAATTGGCACCAGGTAAATAGAATGAATATTTCCAAACCAATTGTAATTAAATACATTAGTGCAGGATGGGTTTTTTATCAAGTGAACAAAACTCGCCAAATACTGGAAACTGCCATGGACCCCACAGTTTTGAATATAAAAGCCGATGTTCCTGATGACAGAAGTCGTATTGAAGGATTCATTGATTTAGAATCATTTTATCCATATAAAAAGTCAAATGTACTCCAAAATACTTGGGATTCCTTGAAATTTGCATATGCCCGTAGATTGGTTAAATTAGCCAACAGTAGAGAAAAAAGTCACAGAGTGAAAGCTGTCAGACATTTGGTTAAAGTGAAGAATTTGGACCAATGGCACTGTTCTCTTCTTGCCAATATGATAGATCCAAAAACTGCCATTGGGCTGGCAAGGTCCGGTGAAGTAGATAAACGCTTATTCCTTGAACCACCTCTGCGTTACCACAACTATAATAGAAATATGATGATAAGTGCAATGAGGGAATTTTTGATAGGCCTATATGAGACTTCGCAGCATCCTTGTTTGGGATATTTTTTATCCAAGGTGTTCGTTTATGAACATGTAAGTTGTATTTTTTGATAATGACATGGAAATTCATATTCATTTAAATGGCAGTATCCTTATTATTTGGGGATCTAATCAAAACTAGACCCCCAATAACTTGAATTAACTTCACATTTGGCTTGTTACAATATTATCTGAGAAATAGACTGATCTGAGAAAATTGGATAATTAACTTGAAGGTTTTAATGGAGTGAATGAGACCCTGAAATTAATTTCCATTAGATTTAAAACATTTTTAGAATTTTGTAATAGTTGTAAAGATACTGCTCAAAATATGTTTTGAGCTTTGATAAGTAATGAAAAAATAATAGCGAGATATATATATATATATATATATATATATATAAATATATATATATATATACAGGGTGTTCCAAATTAAGTCGGCACCATTGCCAACTCCGTTATTATTGATGCTACGATTTCGGTTAAATGGGCAAACTGGTAGCATTTTTAGTGGCCTTCTCGATGCCGAAAACAAAAAAAAAATTGACAGTCGCGTTTTTTCAATGGAACACCCTATATTTTTTCATGCATTTCGATTCGTAATAACATTCTCAACAACAAAGCTCATTTGACTTTTTTTCGTAAAGGTGAAAATAAGACAGTTGTATTAATAGGAAACATTTATCGTTTTGTACATTAATACCAAATAGCCTAGTGGTGTCGATTGAGTGGTGCGACATGATGATCACGGGTTTCACGAGTTCACATCCCAACGCAATTTTTTCTTTTTCCTGTCTTATTTTGCTATTAGTAACAAAATATTGTCATTCGTATAAGTACAAAAAATGGGTGTTTGGACAATCATGAGGTTTTATTCGCCAAAACAAAGAAATGTTTTGTACTAGTGAAAGAAATAAATATTTCCACATAAGTCGCTCATTTTCCACTTTAGGAAGAAAAGTGATATGAGCTTTGTTGTTGAGAATGTTATTACGAATCGAAATGGATGAAAAAATATAGGGTGTTCCATTGAAAGAAATATCATATCATATTATGAAAACGCGACTGTCCATTTTTTTTTTTTGGCACCGAGAAGGCCACTAAAAATGCTACCAGTTTGCCCATTTAACCGAAATCGTAGCATCAATAATAACGGAGTTGGCAATGGTGCCGACTTAATTTGGAACACCCTGTATATAATGGAAGAAATTTAATCGACATAGCCCTCAAAGAAAAGTGTTAACCCTAGATACGTGTTTCGGACTTTCGGCCCTCATCAGTACGGTAAAGAAGTGCAAGGATGAACAACACTTGGTAGTAAACAACAAATCAACGGAGTCAACAAACAGAAGCCAGCCGCACATTTGTGGTTTTGGTTAGTAGATCCTGCATTCCAGAGCAACAACCAACGTCACCAACCGGCGTGAAGTTAGCAGCTAACTTACAGCAGCCAAAATTCCCAGGACATCTGGCAGCTATTTTTTGGTAGCTAAATTTCTCACGATCCTTTTTAGAAAGGAATAGCTCTCTACTGCCATTCGAAGAAGGGGAATGTTGTTTATTTTCATATAGATTGGAAAAGGAAGTTGATTGTTGTTCGTTGTGTTATACATTATACTGAAAATAATCCAAGTATTCACCCTAAACTTTTTTCACAATTGCATATCACAGTAAAAAATGTTGTGTAACTATTATGTTTATACAGAGGGGTATTTGCATGGCTTATAAGATTGCAGAAAACTATGATTCCTTACTTGCCGTCTTTAAAAAAAAAATCCATACCATTGTTAAATAATGTTGTAATATGATTTTTATATAATGTGGTAGTATTTGCATGACTTACGAGATTTCAGAAAAATATTATTTCTTACTTGCCAAAGGTTGAAATCATCCCCCAATGACTTCAATTTTTCAAAAAAATCCATATCATTGTTAACTAATGTTGTGTAACTATGATTTTTAAATATATAGAGGTAGTATTTGCATGGTTCTTGACATTGCAGGAAACTATTATTTCCTACTTGCCGTCGGAGGGGTTAAAATCATCCCCTGACGACTTTAATTTAAAAAAATCCATATCATTGTTGAAAAATGTTGTGTAACTATGATTTTTATATAGAGAGGTAGTATTTGCATTTCTCATGGATTGCAGAAAAGTATTATTCCCTACTTGCTGTCGGAGGGGAAAAATCATCCCCTAACGACTTAAAAAAATCCATATCATCGTTAAAAACTGTTGTGTAACTATGATTTTTATATAGAGATGCTAAGGAAACTGCAGACAACCATTATTCCTTATTTGCCGTCGGAGGGGTTGAAGTCATCCCCTAATGACATCAATTTAAAAAAAATCTCTATCATCGTTAAAAAAATATTCGTTAAAAACTGTTGTGTAACTATGATTTTTATATAGAGAGGCTAAGGAAATTGCAGAAACTATTATTCCTTACTTGCCGTCGGAGAAGTTAAAATCATCCCCTGACGACTTTAATTTAAAAAAATCCATATCAATCATCCCCTGATGACTTCAATTTAAAAAAAAGTCCATATCGTTGAAAAATGTTGCGTTACTATGATTTTTATGTAGAGAGGTAGTATGTTCATGGTTTATAAGATTGCAGAAAACTCAGGGGATGATTTCAGCTCCTTCGACGGCAAGTAAGAAATAACAGTTTTCTGCAATCTCATCAGCCATGCAAATACTACTTCTCTTTATGAAAATCATAGTTACATTACATTTTTACCAGAGGATGATTTCAACCCCTCCGACGGCAAGTAAGGAATAATAGTTTTCTGCAATCTCATGAGCCATGCAAATTTCTTACTCTTTATATGAAAATCATAGTTACACAACATTTTTCAACGATGTGTTTTTTTTTTTATTTGAGGCATCCGGGGATGATTTTAACCCCTTGACGGCAAGTAAGGAACAATAGTTTTCTGCAATTTCGAAAGCCATGCAATTTCTTACTCTTTATATAAAAATCATAGTTTCACAACTTTTTCTAACGATGGTATGGATTTTGTTTTAAATTAAAGTCATCAGGGGATGATTTTATCCCCTCCGACGGCAAGTAAGGAATAAAAGTTTCCCGCAATCTCATGAGCCATGCAAATATTACCTCTCTATATAAAAATTATAGTTACACAATTTTTTTCAACGATGTTATGAATTTTTTTGAAAAATTGATGCCATTGGGGGATGATCCTAACCCCTCCGACGGCAAGTAGGAAATGATAGTTTCCTGCAATCTCATGAACCATGTAAATACTACCTATCTATATGAAAATCATTGTAACACAACATTTTTTAACGATGATATGGATTGGATATGGAAAAATTGATGTCATCGGGGGATGATTTCAACCCCTCTGACGGCAAGTAAAAAATAATATATTCCCACAATCTCATGAGCAATCAAATACTATATATCTATATGAAAATCATAGTTTAATGATGATATGGATTTTTTTTTAATTGATGTCATCAGGGGTGATTTTAACTTCTCTGACGGCAAGTAAAAAATAATATTTTCCCACAATCTCATGAGCAATCAAATACTATATATATATGAAAATCATAGTTTAATGATGATATTGATTTTTTTTTAAAAATTTAAGACATCAGGGTTGATTTCAACAACTCCGACGACAAGTAAGGAACAATATTTTCTGCATCCTCTAAGCCATGCAAATACTACCTCTATATAAAAATCATAGTTACACAAGATTTTCTAACAATGGTATGGATTAAAAAAAATTAAAGTCATCAGGGGATGATTTTAACTCCGACGGCAAGTAAGGAACAATAGTTTCCTGCTATCCAATGAGCCATGCAAATACTTCCTCTATAGATGAAAATCATAGTTACACGACATTTTTTAACGATGATATGGATATTTTTGAATAATTGAAGTCATTGGGGGATTAGTTCAACCCCTCCGACGTCAAGTAAGGAATAATAGTTTCCTGCAATCTCATGATCCACGCAAATACTACCTCTTTATATAAAAATCATTTTGTAATGATGTAATTAAATTCATCAGGGGATAATAATAATAATAGTAATAAAGTAAGGAATAATAGTTTTCTGCAATCTCATAAGCCATGGAAATTTACCCCTTTTTATAAAAATAATAGTTACAAATATTTTACGGTGATATGCAATTGTGAAAAAAGTTTTAAGGTGAATACTTGGATTATTTTCAGTAATTTATAACACAATGACGAATAACAATCAACTTCCTATTCCAATCTATATGAAAATAAACAACATTCCCCTTCTTCGAATGGCAGTAGAGAGCTGTTCCTTTCTACAAAGGATCGTGAGAAATTTGGCTGCCAAAAAATAGCTGCCAAATGTCATGGGAATTTTGGCTGCTGTAAATTAGCTGCTAACTTCACGCCGGTACGTCATCACGGAGGCAGCTATAGCTACCTGCGACATCCAAGTCCAGGATTATAAAGATTAAAGGGAGGCTGGCTTCTGTTGGTTGTTTTGTCGTTTACTACCAAGTGTTGTTCATCCTTGCACTTCTTTACTGTACTGATGAGGGCTGAAATCCCGAAACACGTGTCTACGGTTAACACTTTTCTTTGAGGGCTATGTCCATTCAATTTCTTCCATTTTGTTTTCAACAGTCCGCTCGATATTCCTCCCTTTCATCTTTATAATCCTTGACGGATGTCACGCAGGTAGCTATAGCTGCCTCCGTGGTGACGTTGGTTGTTGCCCTGGAATGCAGAGTCTGCTTACCGAAACCACAAATGTGCGGCTGGCTTCTGTTTGTTGACTCCGTTGATTTGTCGTTTGTTGTTCATCCTTGCACTTCTTCACCGAACTGATGAGGGCCGAAAGCCCGAAAGTCGTGTCTACGGTCAACACTTTTCTTTGAGGGCTATGCCCATTAAATTTCTTCCATTTTGTTTTTAACACTCCCCTCAATATTCCTCCCTTTCATCTATTTTATATATATATATATATATATATGTATATATACATATCTATATATATATATATATATATATATATATATATATATATATATATATATATATATATATATATATATATATATATATATATATATATATAATATTATATATATATATATATATATATATATATATATATATATATATATATATATATATATGTATATATGTCAGACCATTATAGTTATCAGACCAACACAGACCCACTAGAAATACTCATGATTTCAAGAAACATCTGGTATTCTTCAGTATCACAATTTCCAAAAATAACTGGAACTGAGAGGGGTAAAAGAAAAGTGAAAATTTTTATAATTGTATAGTTTATATCACGTTCACAAACCCATTATATTTTAGCGCGTTCTCAAACCATCACATACAATTTTCGACATTTAATCTACGTTCACAGACCCGGCAGTGTTGCCGCTCATTTCCACAATACACGAAAGGAAAATCAACTCGACAAACAATTTTGTTCAATTTTGTTTCAGTGGCCGAATAAAGAATTTTCATTTTGGGATATTAAATTATTTTTATCAACTTAGATTCTCTGTTTGTGTGACAGTTTAATTGTTTGCATCTCAATTTTTACAAGCTTTATATAACTTGCTTCGTTCGTATGACATTCTGTGATTCATTCCGGTTCAAAATTTTTGGAGCACTTGCCGACATCCGACTGATTTGGAAGGTGTTCATAATTCCGGTGACATTGCATTATGAAATTTTTGTCAGAGAAAAATACAGAATGGTCGCTCCAAGATGGCGGACGAGTTTTGTGATTATGGTATGATTCGATTAAAAAATTGGTATGTGGGGGTTTTCGGGGACGGAGATTGTGAATTTTTTATCAAAATTCAAGATGGCGGACAAGTTTAGTGATTATGGTTCGATTCGATTCAAAATTTGTATGTAAGGGTTTTCGAGGTCGGAGATTATGAATTTTTTGTCAAAATTTATAAATTCAAGATGGCGGCTCCAAAATGGCGGAGGAGTTTTGTGATTATGGTTTTTGTGATAATGGTAATTCTATTCAAAATATGTATATGCGGGTTTTCGGAATCGGAGATCATTAATTTTTGTCAAAATTTATCAAATTGAAATAATGGCTCATAGAATTTTTGTCATAGAAAAAAACAAAATGGTGCTCCAAGATGGCGGACCTGATTTAGGCTTATGGTCCGATTCGATTAAAAATTGCTAGGTATGTGGGGGGTTTCAGGGTCGAAGATTATGTATTTTCCTTCAAAATTCATAAAATCAAAATGGCGGCTCCAAGATGGCCGATGATCTCTGTGTTTATGGTCCTATTCTATTCAAAATTGGTGTGTGGGGGTTTTCTGGGTTGGAGATTATGATTTATTTATCAAAATTCACTAATTTAAGATGGCGGACGAGTTTTGTAATTATGGCCCGATTCGATTCAAAATTGGTATGTCGGGGATTTTGGGGCCGGAGATTATGAATTTAGTCGAAGATTATTGATTTTCAGTTGAAATGTATAAATTAAAGATAGCAAATTCTCATTGAAGGACTTACAGGAAAAAAAGACGATAATAACGGTGCTTTAACAAAAATGCATAGATTAAAACGTACTTAAGTACTAAAAAGCACAAAATAAAATAATCAATATAAAACCTTTTTAAAGACAAGCTTTTATTCAAATGCATTAAAAAGTTAAAAATAATTGCTTTGGATGTGTGATGTAGGTTATTCCGTGAGTTATAGATTCAAAAGCTTGTCGCTTTTGTATTTGAACTGAAAACTTTGCGCAACAAGCTTTTGAACCTATAACTCACGGAATAATCTACCTCACACATCCAAAGCAATTATTTTTTACTTTTTAGTGCATTTCAATAAAAGTTTGTCTTTAAAAAGGTTTTTTATTAATTATTTTATTCCTACTAATATGGAATAAAAAATTTAAACTCAAATGGTTTACATAACATTACACTCCAACAAGAAAAGTAGTGTCACTACTAATCTCTTTCCGTTTGTGCAAAATATTTACAATTGCATGGAACATGGAGTGTCGATGTGTGCGGTGTTCACCAACTTTTCCAAGGCATTCGATAAAGTACATTATCCAACTCTGAAGACGAAACTTGGGAATATTGGTGTACATGGGAATCTATTAAGGCTTGCCTGGAATAACTCTCAATCGCATGAAACATTAATTACCTCAGGTGTACCACAAGGATCATACCTAGGTCCCTTACTACTCAGTATTTTTCTAAGGGACATAGAATATTTTTTAATTGCATCTTAAATATTATTATACGTGGATGATTTAAAAATTTACAAAGGAATTAAGGACAACGTAAGTATTTTGAAAGTAATCCAAATTCAGTTGATTTTAGCCACGTAAAATAAAAAAATCTAAACTTTTTAACAAAAAATTAAACCGACGAAAAAAAAAACTGAAAAGCAAAAACTAAAATGAACCTTTTTAGTCCCAAAAACTAAGCTCCCAAACTAATGTGAGTAACTAATCTTGAGTCGACCCCAACAACACACATACCAATTGTCAATAGAATCGGACCATAATTACAAAACTCGTCCGTCATCTTGGAGACGCCATCTTGAATTTTGACAAAAAAATCATCTCCGACCCCTTAAACCCCCACATACCAATTTTGAATGGATCTGGGCCATAAACACATAACTCGTTGACATCTTGGAGCCGCCATCTTGAATTCATAAATTATTACAAAAAAATCATGATAACCGACCCCAAAATCCCCACAAACCAATTTTGGATAGAATCAGACCATAATCACAAAAGTTGTTCATCATCTTGAATTTGTCAATAAAAAAAACCTCTTAATCTCCGACCAATTTCTAATGGAATCGGACAATGATCACAAAACTCGTCCGCCATCTTGAATTTATGAATTTTGAGAAAAAGATCATAATCTCCGACCACAAAAACCCTCACACACCCATTTTGAATAGAATCGGACCACAATCACAAAACTCGCTCGTCATCTCCAATCCAAGAACCCCCCCCATACCAATTTTGAATAGAACTTGTCCATAATTACAAAAATCGTCCTCCATCTTGGAGCCGCCATCTTGAATTTAGGAATTTTGCCTAAAAATGTATAGTCCCCGAACTCAAAAATCCACACATACCAATTCTGAATAGAATCGGAACATAATCACATAATTCGCCCGCCATCTTGGAGCCGCCATTCTGTTTTTTCTCAAACAAAAATTTAATAATGCATTGTAACCGGAATTATGAACATTTGCCAAATATCAAGTTAATCAAACGACTAAAAGGGGGTCAAAATTCATTTACAAATTTTGAACCGGAAGGACAGACCTATGAACGAAGCAAGTTAAATAAAAGCTTGTAAAAAGCTGAACTATGAAAATATTCATTTTAAATAATTGTTTATTGCTTAATTTTTATTTTTAGGAAAGTATTCAAGAATAAAGTGAAAAAAGCTGTCAACAAACTAGTCCTTCAAATATAATTTTCCGTGAAATAAAGATATCTTCAAATAATCCAAAATTACATTATATCGACAATATGGTGAGACTTGTTGCTAAAACTTCGTCAAGACATAAACGGCGCGGCTGCAAAATTTCATGTTGGTATTCGTCGGAAGCGCCGCCTACATGCTCAGTGATGAAACTAAATCAGTATAAAAATCTTAATTTTACCGCATTTTCAAACCCGGCATTTATTTCGTCCCGTGTGCGTCCCAACTGAGATGTCTAGAAACCCTGGTGTATGCAATCATATCTGAAAATGTGTGGGATCAAGCGTGCGACAGATATGGCCTGCTTGATTTCTTAGATTACAGCTAGTTTCGAATGATTGCTGAGTAGATATCAACATCAAAGAGCAACTCTCCTAAAAAATGTATTCGGACAATGTTCAGTACGCTCCGAAATCGTCAAAGGTTTCATTTCAGTACAGTTTTCTTCATTACTACTTACCTACTACATCAAGCTTCGGCTTTTCGCTCTTCTGTATCGCCGTTACTGACGAATGGAGAGAGAGACAGTATATTCCCAAGCCCAAGATTTTAGGTTAGATTTTTGTGGTATTTACATTTATGCAAAAGGAAGTGCATGGTTCTATTTTGTGAGACGTATGATTTATTTTATGTAAGTAATCATAAATTATAGTATAAAGAACAATTCAATTTGAATTTATAAATGATATATGATTTCTGAGACACTTCAATTTTATTATTTTTTTAGGCTCACTCTTCGGAGGCATGACTCTTGGATGATAGCTTTAGGAAGGGATCCCACTAAAGAGCAATTGAGTGACAAAAATTGTGTCTGCAGTGTGCACTTATTTAGGGAGCATGATAAGTTTGTGGTAAAGAATAAAATCAGATTGAGACCTGTTGCTATCCCCTAACTGAGTTTACAAAAACCCTATTCACCGTAAATCCAAACAATTCAGAGGAGTTTCAGGTTAGTTGATAAAGAGAAACATGAAAAGTTTAATAAAGCGAGTAGAGAACATATATAAACATTTTGAGTAGGTTATTTATTCATTTTTGAAAAAAAAAATCATCTTATGGAAATAAATTACTTATAGTTGTGCTGCACACCTAGTTATTTGTATTGATTACATTTTTTCAAATCCATGTATTCATTTCAGGAGTTCTGAGATTTTGTTATCCACATCAACAAACAGCAGGAATTTCACTCAGCTGAAGGAAACCTGCTTTTAGAAATCTCTTACGAAAACAAGGAAAATATTGTCACTAGATACTTCTGTAATATGACCAATGGATGAAATTTCTTCTTCGGTAGAGGTGAGATATTAATTGAATTGTTATGTTGGAATTTCATTACAAAAAACAGTAGTTAAAAAAATATTCTTGAACAAAAATGCTTATTTTCAATTGTATAATAAAATTAGTTAATCTCTTAGCCTTCCCGAATGTAAACTTGTTTTTCAAAAATATTCCCATTTAATGTTATACTCTGGAATTCAAAATATACATTTGATGTTCTTTATTTTGTGACTAGAGATATCAAATAGTTATTTATGCAACAAGTGCAAAAAGTAGGGGTTTGTTGCACTTGACGTGAAGTTGTCCGACGAGGCCATCAGGCCGAGTTGGACAACACATCGAGTGCAATAAACGCTTTTTGCATGATGCATACAATATTTTTTCTACGTTCATGCAAAAACGAAATAATGTTTTATTTAGGTGGCACTAAGTGTGGGTAAATAAAAAGCGTAATTTAATAGCAAAATATTTAATAATTAATTAGCACTATCGATTTGCAATGAGAAAGTTAGGAACTAATACCTATGTTGGGAACAATTTAACTTATTTTTGATAAATTGCATTTTATTGTAATTCCGTAATCCAGTATGCAATAAATATGATTGAAAATAATATAAAATATGCAATTGTTTAAAAAAAAAAAAAAAAATTTAAGGTTTTTTATCACAAAACGCTGTAGTAGAATGACAAATGAGTGCAATAAACATGTTATTGCACTAATGCAATAAAGAACCAGTCTTTCTCACTGAATATAGTTCAATAAAGTTTTGTTTTTTGCAAAATATATAACTGCCAAACTTCAAAATAATCTAAATGAATGTGAACTCCTCTTCCACAATCCTTTGGGGATTTTGAAATTTGAAAGCTAATATTAGAAGGTCAAAGAATAATTCAGTGAGAAAATTAAATAATAATTTCTTTGAAAAAAATAATAATTTCTTGGAAAAAATCTAATTCTAGTTTTATATATTTTATTTGGGATGACCATGTTTTCATTGGATTCATATTTCTAGCTGATATACACCTTCATCATGACAGGGTGGCCTGATATCATATTACACTCAGCATAAAATAATTTATCCCACACAAATAATATTCAAACTCATAATATTTAAAATTGATATGAAATATAAAAAATTGGTATTCAAATAAGTGAATCATGAATAATTTTTCATTTAATATTGATTTATATTTGTTGAAGGTATGAATGAAGAACAACGTTTCAATCATTCCCATCGAAACTTTACTAGGTACATTTGTGTTTTGTGTTTCACTTGACACAGTGTGGAAATTAATTATTCTTGAAATTTTCAGGAGGCAAATTCCGCATAAGAAATAAAATTCAGCATATCTAGGGAAAATTCAGTATTTCTGTGTCCTGTCCTGTTGGTGAATGAAGAAAAGCCAATACGTCCTTGACAACACAGGATCATTTGAGGTATATATTGTCATACACTACTAGGTGATAATTTATAGTTGTAGAGGTTCTCAGCATGACTGAATTTAACCACACTTATATTAGCTCGCTTTCGTGACTGTTCGGTACAAATCTTGCAATCGATTTTGAACTAACTTCCTGATGAGATTTGAAACTTCAGACATAGCTCAGAACTGGATGACAATGCAATATTTAGTCGCTTTTTTGTCTGTCTGTTTGTTTGTATGTTTGTCTGTAGAACGTTTACGGAACAAAAAGTGAGGTTAGGATTACACAATATCTCCATAGCACCAACAGAATGATCGATGAGTCAATGTGCACTGAATTTAACTACCTTCCAAATAGTCACTCAATGTAACAACTGAATGAATTACAAATAAATTAATACATAACCTACTAAACATTGTTAGAATACATAAAATAGTATGACACATACATTCCCCTGATATTGAAAACAAATAAATTGAAGGGTTCATTTTATGTATTTTACTATGTTTATATTAACTCGCTTTTGTTGTCTGTTTGTCCGTTCGGGAAAATAATAATAGCAATCCATTTTAAAGTAACTTCCCGATGAGATACTTGATCTTCAAACATAGCTCAGAACTGGATGACAGTGCAATATGAACTCGCTTACATGTCTGTCTGTTTGTCTGTAATAATAATAATAATAGCAAAGAGCAATCGATTTTAAACTAAGTGAAATAAACCTGCAATTTGCCACATGTCTCTGTCATCTTCTTATTAAGATGTCTTTTCAGTACGTTTTATAAACGTAGTATATCGAAAAAATATAACTGAATTTCTGATTGACGTTCAATAATTATTGAAATTGTTTTTTTTTAATATTTAGAGGTTGATAGATCTTCACCTTATTTGATGGAAAACCACTCTTAGATTGAAATGTATAATTTTTTTCTTGAAATAACATTTTTTAAAGTTTTCACTTTGAATGAGTTTTTGTTGTTCTTCTCTGATAGGTGAAACCTTAAATTTCAATTGAAATGAAATTTGGGGCATTTCTTGTTGTCTGAATGGAAGTCATTAAATTTTTTTGTACATAGTTGGAGTTTTTCTTGAAAAAAAAAAATTAAAAAATATATATATATATATATATATATATATATATATATATATATATATATATATATATATACATTTCTTGACCACATGTTTATTTTCTCGGAATAAGGGCCTTAGTCAGTCTATGTATTTTTTATTTGATACGACGTTTCAACAAACATTGTTTATGTCATCTTCAGGTAAATTCTTAAAAATAATGTAGAACATGGTAAAGTTAAAAACATAATACGTTACATAACATCAAACAAATATGATAAAAATTTGAAGAGACGTTCAAAACTTACAATATGATTTAACAGTTATTCTTTCATTATTTCGTGTTCATATTGAAAAGGGAAACATTCTCAATTGAATATTGAATAGAAAGATTTTTCTGTGAATTGAAAAATCCACGATAAAAATGAAGTTATTTTTTGTGAATGTCCAACAGAAAACAACTACTTCCCCGGCTAAAGGCACGCTGGACATTGAACTTCATCTGATAGATATTCTGAAAGGACCCTAACTCAATGAGTTTTGAGTTAGGGCTCTTTCAGAATATGTATCAGATGTAGTTCAATGTCCAGCGGGCTTTATTCATTTATTCAATCAAGTACTCTACAGAATTCGATACAGATTCCAAATGGTACAACTAATCTAAACGATACAACTAAACTAATACATTTAACGACAAACAAACAATAAACAGAAATTTATGTGTATATAATTAATCGGGGAAGTAGTTGTTTTCTGTTAGACATTCACAAAAAATAACTTCATTTTTATCGTGGATTTTTCAATTCACAGAAAAATCTTTCTATTCAATATTCAATTGAGAATGTTTCCCTTTTTAACATGAAAACCCCACAAGAGGTGTAATCTTGAACGATGGAAGATAGTGACTTGAGTTTATCTTCCAGTCGCAGATGATTCCACATCTGATTTCATGAACATCGTGTTCATAGTTTCAAACAAATCAATTTGTGTTCATCTCTCACAATTGGAATGAACGTTGTTGAATATCTGAGATTGCTAGTATCGAGTTTGTTTTATCTGTTATCGTTTTTTTCCCATTTTTTTTAAATACATTGGAGTGTTCGACATATTCAGTTGTAGGGGTATTTTATAATTTATGCAAGACTTTTTCGTGTCAAAATGTAAAGATCAGTTTTTTTCATTACTTTTTTTTTCTTTTGTCAAAATGTCAACCTTGTCAATATCGAATTTATGTTGAGCTCCAAGATGATAGACAAGTTTTGTGATTAGGGTACGATTCTATTCAAAATTGGTATGTGGGGGTTTTCAGGGACGGAGAATGTGAAATTTCTGTCAAAATAAAAAAATTCAAGATGGCGGACAGGTTTTATGATTATGGTCCGATTCGATTGAAAAAAAATTGGTGTGAGGATTTCCGGGGTCGGAGATTATTAATTTTTTGTCGAAATTAATGAATTCAAGATGGCGGCTCCAAAATGGTGAAAGAGTTTTGTGATTATTGTCCGATTCTATTCAATATTTGTGTGTGGGGGTTTTCGGAGTCGAAGATTATGAATTTTTTGTCCAAATTTATGAAATTGAAATGGCAGCTTATGGAGTTACTGTTAGAGGAAAAAAAATGGCGCTTCAAGATGGCGGACTAGATTCAGGTTTATGGTCCAATTCGATTCAAATTGGTATGTGGGAGTTTTCATGGTCAAAGATTAGGAATGTTTCTTCAAAATTCATAAAATCAAAATGGCGGCTTCAAGATGGGATAATCTCTGTGTTTATGGTACGATTCTATTCAAAATTGGTATGTGGGGGTTTTCGGGGTCAGAAATTAAGGATTTCTGATCAACAAACCCAAGATGGCGTCCGAGTTTTGTGATTATGACCCGATTCGATTTAAAATTGGTATGTCGGCCCGTTTCGATTCAAAATTGGTATGTTGGGGTTTTTGGGGTTGGAGATTACGAATTAAGTCGAAGATTATTGATTTTTAGTTGAAATTCATAAATTGAAGATGGCAACTCCAAGATGGCGAATGAGTTCATCTCTAGATAGTCTCCTCATTGAAGGACTAGATAGCTCAGAACTCACTGGAAAAAAGGCCTCATAATAACGATGCTTTAACAAAAAGGCATAGATTAGGGCGTACGTATTGAATTGAATCTATAAGTCACGGAATAACCTACGTCACACATCCAAAGCAATTATTTTTTACTTTTTAGTTCATTTGAATAAAAGCTTGTCTTCAAAAAAGTTTTTTATTAATTATTTTATTTCTGTAATGAATTATGGAAAAATCCTCAAAAAAAGGAAATAAAAAAAATACTTCTGAAATAATAAATAAAATTATTCCTCATCGTAATCCTAAAGTTACTTTCATAGTATGTAAACCCTGATATGTTCTTTCTCGAACAATATCTCGTCATCCTTGATATATAATTAGTATATAGTCAAGCTCTTGTGCACTTATATCCAAATATAACAGACCATTCAACAATCACTGTAAACTTCAATAACATTCATAACAAAGTAAATCAAAAAAATTTGAAAATAATTTGGAAAAAAACTTATATCATGTAATGGTACTGAATTCTACTGATGTTGAAATTATTTATCAAGAAATATTGAATAATTAAAATGAAGTTATTGATGATATTTCCCCAATACATAATTGTAGTCATAGCAGTCATTTGCCATGGTTTGATAATGAAGTTTACAGCAAAATCAAACATCGTGATCGGGCATACAGAGCGTTCAGAAACTGTCCAAATGCAGATAAACAATATAACTGGGAAACATTCAAGAGAATGAGAAATGATGTTGTTAATGTGTTGAAAAGGAAAAAAGATCAATATTATTTTGAAAAAATCGACAGATACAGAAATAACTCTAAACAAATGTGGAAAACTCTTAAAAAGCTAGTTAATGGTGATGACATAGACTTTCAAAATTGTATACAGTTTGAAAAAGCAGGAGAACTTATATCACTAAGAGATAATTCTGAAATATCAGATAACTTCAATAGATACTTTGTAGAAAGCATAAACGAAATAGTTGAGAGTATTAACTATATGGAATCATGGTGCAATAAAACTATAATATATATAAAACTTTCTCAGAATTCAGATTACTTACATTAACAGACCTACGTAAAATTATACTTTCTATGGATAATAAGTGCAGTATTCATGAAATTTTAAATTCCAAAATATTGAAACAAGTTTTGAGACTATCGGTCATGTTCTATTGCATCTTATCAATACCTCTCTTGAAGCTGGTCATATACCTGAAAGACTGAAAAGTAGTACTATTGTCCCGATACCTAAAATTCCTCATACTATTAAAGCGAATGCATTCAGACCAATCAATACTTTACCTCCGATTGAGAAGGTACTTGAAACAGCGGTATATGATCAACTGATTGAATATGTTGAAAAAACGATATTTTAATAAATAACCAATCGATTCGTAGAAGGCACTCGTAGAATCATCAGTTCAACTTTCCTAAATAAATTCAAAACCGAACTGGATAATAATAAGTTTGTTGTGGCTGTGTTCCTTGATCTCAGAAGAGCATTTGAGACCATTGATAGGTCTATACTACTAGCCAAATTGAATAGATATGGAATAGAGGGAAAGTGTACAACTGGTTATCTAATTACTTGACCAATAGAAAACAACGTGTTAGAGTGAATGATATATACTCCTGTGAAATTGCAAATGATGTTGGAGTTCCCAGGGTAGTGTTCTGGGTCCCTTCTATTCTTACTCTATTTAAATGACATGCCATTGTTTGTTGATTCCGAATTTCTGAACTTTTTGCGGATGATACCCTATTGGCATGCAGTCATGAGAACTTAGAAATGGCAATAGAAAGAATGAATACCACATTAGCAAGTGTCAACAAATATTTGAAAATTAATAAACTCAAGCTGAATGTATTGAAAACAAAAGCAATGATAATCACTACCAAATATAAATACAGCCTAATAGACATAAAAATATTAATCTCAACATTGATGATGAAAAATTGAAATAGTGAACACAACTAAATATCTGGGATTCCAAATAGATAATACTTTATCATTTGATAATCATTTTGATTATATTCATAAAAAATTTCAAAGAAATTATTCTTTTTTCTAGAATTGCCAATAATCTATCAACTGAGTCAAGAATCACAGTTTATAAGACAATTGTTCAGCCACACTTCGACTACTGTTCCTCTATCCTATATCTATTCAATCTGAATAAATTGTCTCAACTCCAAAAACTTCAGAATCGTGGTATGAGGATCATTTTGAAGTGCGGTAGGGATACTCCTATTAAGATTATGCTTAATGTTTTAAATTGGCAATCTATTTCCCAAAGACTGTTTTATTTCACCATGATATTCGTATACAAAATACTGAACAATTTAGGGCCATGTTATTTCAAACAGTACATTGTCTTCAATCATAATCTTCACCACCACTTCACTCGAAATAATAATGATTTATATATTAATAGAACAAATCACAAAAACACCATGAACTCTTTGATTTTCAAAGGTTTCGATCAGTTCAATAAATTACCAAATCTAATTAAAAGTAGCCCATCTCTGAACATTTTCAAAAATGAACTAAAGAAATTTGTTTCAAATGCACAAATATGATATTTATTTATTATTTAAACCAACTTTTTCAATGTATTTTATTTAATGTTTGTTATATATTTTATAGTATATTTTTCAATTCAATTATTGTTCAATATGTACCACATATCTCTTACTTTAACTTTTTTTAGCTGATTTGTATATTAGGATATCCTATTTAAAAATAAAGATCTATCTATCTATAATACTAAATAATCCTAATAATAATAAATTATGGTTATATAAATGAAATCATTTGATTAATCCTATTATCGTAATTAATCAGTTTTGTTCCCTAAATTAAGTATTTTCTGATGTCCAAATGATTAGGCCATTGGTGATGTCTTCCTTCACTTCCATTATATGTATAATTACACATAAAAAATATCATAATTGCTGGGGACCAGTCATGGATGATATGATAATAAAAGATGGTATTTCATTACAGCGACAAAAATATGACAGATACAACACGAATACACATCACCGATCCCAACATACTATAAAATTTCCAGAGTTCTTCGAATTATTTGAAATTTACTTCTTGAAAACTATTGAATATTGGAAAAAATTTAGAAAACGATATAATTATCCAACTTTCCATAAAATTCACAGAGAACTGGGTTTTGAAATCGTTTATGTTGTCATTATATATTTGTTTTTTTGTGCTCTTTCAGGTAGATAACCACAACACAAATTTTCCTTATCTCATCACTTATCTGTTATGGTAATACTAATTGAGAGAATCAAACTATAGTTAATATGACGTCCTTCTCTTCGGAAAATTAATCCCTGGCCAATCAAAATTTATCCATACAATTTTCCATAAAATCAACTGAGGAAGAAGTGTGGAGCCTAGGCCCGCCATGTGTCTAGGCCGACAGGGGGTAATACTTGTGACGATCCCAGACATAGCTGGGTAAAGTCCATGTCCCCTCTCAGTTAACATGGTAGCATACCTAGTAGCTTTTGAAAGAAAGTAAGCGGCGGATATGGTTGATGCGAGAGAAATCTTGCTGACCTTGGAATTCTCCAGTTGACATGGGTATGCAGGGGAAGAGGGCCCCCCCATAGGCTTGCCGTTGCCTCGCCACAAGGTGTTGGACTCCCGGGGGCAGGGTGATAGATAGTTGACCAATGAAAAACATACCGTATTCGGTAGAGACGGGGAAGTCCTATGGGCACTGATGATTGTATTCCTTGCTGACTTGGCGGGAAGCGGCGCATTTACTCTCTCTTGTACTGACATCCCAGAGCCAATAGCCTCATCAGGTGGACCCACCGTGGTTGAAATGATTCGGTAGCAGGATAACCTAGCGCGTTGATCCAGCGTATCCGGATTCCCATAGTGTGGGGTAGGGTAAGGTACTCACCAGCTTGCTGTTGTTACCACTGTACATATTGTTGCTGTGGAAGTAGTGTATTCATGACAATGAAAACAGACAAGATTTGGGAAAAAAAACTGATTGAGCTTACAGAAATAGTACGCTGTTAATTTTCGAAAGATTCGTAGCAAATACATTTCAAAAGAGTAGATCATAGGGGGGTTGATATGGCTCTTCAGCCCCTCCGTACCTCGACCTGTGAGGTCTTTTGTACATTACCCTTCACCTATTCAAGACCCAGGATTCCGAGGCTCCCTGCAAAGCGTATCAGTTTCCTGGTAGCTAAGTTCCTGGTGGATAAAGTCGTTAGTAAAACTCCTTCGAGGAACTCAAGCCTTTTGCAAAACAGCACTTGGTAGTCGCAAAGCAAGTGTTCTGCAGTTTCAGCGAAATTCTCGCAGTAACGGCACAGTTCACTGTCTGATTTCTCCAGTTTTTTGAAGTGATACCTCAGAGGACAATGTCCGGTAAGCAGTAGCAGTTTCAAGTCTTGCTTGTCCAACTCGAGAAGCTGTTCAGTTTTCTTTGGCGATGAGCTCAAAAGCTTTTTCGCTTGTCTTTGCCCTGGAACCTTATTCCAGTGGATTTCAATTTTGTCAGCTTCCCAGCGCCGAAACTCTTTCTTGATGTGGGCTTTGAAAATATCACAGAAGGGTTCTGGGACCAGAAAATTGGGTATTTGCCCCTTCCAAGGCTGTTCGCTTCCGCATTGCCTTTGATTCCTTTGCACTCACATCAGTGTAACCTGATTATTCGTAGCCAGTTGTCTTAGGGAGAGTTTGTAGTCCCAAGTCAGTCTAGACTCACAAGTGTGTGACTTTAGAGCCTTTAGTGCTGCTTTTTCAAAGAGTAAAACAAAAATAAATTCTCTGGAATCTTCAAAATACAATAAAATATCACGATTCCGGAATGAATAAACTTGTTTCAGATACTCATCTGAAAAATAAGAAATAAAATCTCCATACTAGTCAGTTTCAGAATATATTTACATTTTTGCAGAATATGTATTTTGTACAAGTACCTTTATCTTCGCTCAGTCTTTGTTTTCTAATAATTGTGAGTATTTTACCTTAAATTCTTCACATTCATATCTCTTCGAGGAAAATATTTTATTTCTATATGTTTTAGAAATATTCTGTTACAATTTTTTTCTGATCTGCTGTCCATTCCACCAATGTTCTTTTCATTCCTCTTTCAATGTTTTTTTTTCATTTTAATTTTTCTAACCTCAATCACACTATCGATCTTATTATCTTCTAAGGAGTATTCTCTCATTCCTCCTCACAAAACTAACAGTGAGTAATATTCTCTTTTTTGTTGATGGAACCTTATGAGGGTAATCCAAAAAAAAATTGTCTACAATGAAAAAGAGGGAATTTTTGTGGCATAGAGGACAAATTATTAAATTAAAGAAAAAAAAGCATCCTCAAGTGGGAGTCGAACCCACGACCTTATGATTTCTAGCTTTACTATCTGAGCTATCCGAGGACATAGGAATCGACACACACTCGTGAACACTTTTCTTCCTTAATTCAATATTCATGTGAGAAATGAATCAAAAATCCAAATGTACTTATCACTGGCCGTCGAGATCTATTACCTGTCACTCAACTTCATCGACATTCGAAAATTTCAGTTGCAGATCTAAGCAGATGATATCTAATCACTGATAAGATTAAGCCAAATATATAAGGTGAAAGTGGAAATATTGTGTCCGAAATATATAATGAAAAAGGGGGAATTTTGTGGCATAGAGGACAAATTATTAATTTAAAGAAAAAAAAAGCATCCTCAAGTGGGAGTCATACCCACGACCTTATGATTTTCAGCCATACGCTCTACCATCTGAGCTATTCGAGGACATAGGAATCAACACACACTCATGAACCCTTTTCTTCCATAATGTAATATTCATGTGAGAATCGAATCGAAAATCAAACGTACTTATCACTGGCCGTCGAGATCCATTACCTGTCACTCAACTTCATCGTCATTCGAAAATTTCAGTAGCAGATCTAAGCAGATGATCTCTAACCACTGATAAGATTCAGCCAAATATATGAGGTGAAAGTGGAAATATTGTGTCCCAAATGTATAATGAAAAAGGGGAAATTTTGTGGCATAGAGGACACATTATTAAATTAAAGAAAAAAAATCATCCTCAGTCCTCGAATAGCTCAGATGGTAGAGCATATGGCTAGAAATCATAAGGTCATGGTTCGACTCCCACTTGAGGATGCTTTTTTCTTCTTTAATTTAATAATTTGTCCTCTATGCCACAAAATTCCCCCTCTTTCATTATACATTTCGGACACAATATTTCCACTTTCATATTCTACAATATTCAGTTATATTCCCGTAAGTAGATATATTCTCTCATTCGGAGTTATCTCTGGAGTGGAAGGACGACTGTCAATTTCGTCATTCAGTCTTCCAGTGCTTCTGGGTGTAGAAGGTAGGGTTTCGTTTTGATCCCTTGATATTGGATTCTCGTGGGTAGAAGGTAGTTTCTCATTGTGTTTGCTAGGGCTGGACGAAATATTCAAAAACTCATTGGTCGTGATTTGAAAGAAGTTGAGAGCAAAGATCGAAAATGATTGTTTTTTTTACCTGAAAATAAATGATGACGAAATAATAGAAGGAAAAATGCTTTTTCTGAGATGAGTAGGATCCAAATGAATGCGAATGATACGGGATAAATTAAAATATGAACTTAATAACTTGTCTATCGTATTGGGATAAATGTTGGATCTGCATCGGAGTCGCCCACATGAGAATAATGCTATCCCAAAACTACCGTCTGTGGCGTGAAAAGAAAGAGCGTCTGTCCAGTTCACTTTTGGAGCATGCCCGGCCTTGAATATGAACACTTTGGAAAAGACTGCAGTCTACATAAAAAGTTAGAGTTACCACCTCACAATATGCTGCAATCAGTCAACCAAACTATCGAAAAGCAATTCGTGAATTTTCACACATATGTAAAGGTTCTGAATAACTTAATTTCTTGAAAATTAATAAAAACACTTGCAATTCTCAAAAACTCATAAAAGTTATTTCTGGCGAACAAATGGGGGAAATTGATGTGATTTACTATTGCATTCATATATGATATGTTTTCCTCCTCATAAATTTTGAATTTCTGTAAAAACATATGAAAGTCCGGTGAAAAAAATTCAAAGAAGTTTACTTACTCACGAAATAAAAGTGCACCAGAACTTCGCACGTGTTTGCACATGAAGACACTGACCAAAATGTATTTTGGTACATGGTTGCCAGACTGAGGACGCATCATCATGCTACAGGTGAAAGGAGTATATTCAATGTATATTAGCATTCACGATTTAAAGCGCCCCCCAAACAGAAATTGTCTGAACTAAATGTATTGCAACGTAAATAAACTTAACTTGGTTTTTACTAATTTATTTCACACTTAAATCTACAACTTAATTTATATTACGCCACTGTATAGCTCGATCGTATGGGCTCGTTCAGACTGTCCGTGCCATCTTGAGGGCTACCTATTTATCTCCGTCACAGAATTCCCGATCTTTCGAATTCCGGCAGTTGCCGACCAGCATGTTCCAATCGTTTCCAATATCGACCGTTGCTCTCCGTGGCAGAGCGACTGGACTGTTCTCGAACATCTCCGGGGATGACCTCATCGCTGTCGACGGCAACGCGCGAGGCGACAGGTCCGGCCTAGGTTCGTTACATTGCCCCCTTCTTAAAGACATTTCGTCCCGAAATTTCATCCTTGGAGTGTGACGATATCTGCATGACTCCCCATATCTGCACCGTGAAGTTCGATGGAAGTAACACTCCACGGTCTTCATGATCGGTCGTGGAAGAGGGTTACAGCAAACCAAAATCTTGACGCCGCTGGATCTGAATATCGCCTCCAGCATACTTCTTATGACTCTCCAGTCCAACCCATCAATACCACAGGACAATTTTGGAATTGCTAGATCCACCAGATTCTGGTCCACCATAGTATCTCTTAGTTTGGTGAGACTCTTCCAGACATCTTCATAGGACGGTTTATCTTGGGAATGCCTCTTGGTAACTAGGTAGTAGATGTTTCTCTGGCCTTTCTTCAACTGTAGCACCCCACCAACTTCTGGATTCTGCTCCCGCAGTGTTTGGAGTTGACCAAATTTCTTGGAGAACACTACGGCGATGCCCTGGACATTCGAAGATCTTCTGCCACACAGTGCGCTAGTGCGTAGTCAGCAGGCACCTCGAAAGGTCTCGTGACTCCTCTCTAGTAACCCCATGTAGAACTTTCTGCCCGTTTGAATACAAGGACATAAACTTCTCGAACGTCATATCATCCTCCGGTGGCGAGGGTGCGAACTTGGTCATGGTTTCCAGCGTAAGGGGCCAACCTGTTGAAATGGATGACCCTTGGTTTCCCTCGGGGTGGCTTATGGATTCGGTACACAAGGTCGTTTATCCTTTTCACGATTTTATACGGGCCTTCCCACGAGTTCCGCAACTTTGGTGATAGTCCACGACGACGTTTGGGGTTGTACAGCCAAACCAGGTCATCAACCTTAAATCCTCCAGTGTCGGCCTGATGTCATAGGTCTTCTTCATTTTATCGCTGGCACTCTGGATGTTCAACCGGACTCGTTCGTGGATGTCGTCCATTCTCTGCCGAAGTTTGCTGACGTAGTCCTCTCCCGCAGTGTCTTGTCCTGGCGGTATCCCAAACTTCAGGTCACAAGGCAGTCGCAGTTCTCGGCCCATTATAATACTAGCAGGAGTTTGACCGGTTGACTCGTGTACTGCGGATCGATAGGCCATCAGGAACAAATGAAGATACTGGTCTCAGTCTCTTTGATGGTCAGAGACAACCTTGGACAAGTGGCGGTTGATCGTCCTGTTCATCCGTTCCACCATTCCATCGGACTGCGGATGTAGGGCCGTGGTTCTTGTCTTGCGGATGTTCAGCAGTAGACATATTTCTTGGAAAAGGTTGGATTCGAAATTTCTGCCTTGATCCGAGTGCAGCTCCATTGGAATACCGAATCGACATATCCACTCTTTCACCAAGACGTCGGCGACGGTGATGGCTTCCTGGTTGGGCAGGGCATAGGCTTCCGCCCACTTACTGAAGTAGTCCATTGCCACAAGGATGTATTTATTCCCGTGGTCGGATACGGGAAACGGGCCGGCGATGTCAATGGCGATTCTCTCGAACGGGCTGCCTACGTTGTACTGACGCATCGGGGCCTTGGGTCGTATTCGAGGTCCATTGCTAGCAGCGCATATAGCGCACTTTCTGCACCAGTCCTGGACGTCAGCTTGACAATTGGCCCAGTAAAACCGTTGCCTCACTTTCTGCAGGGTCTTCGTCACTCCCAGATGTCCTCCAGCGACTCCATCATGGATTTCCCGCAGCACTTCCTCTCTTCTGTTCCTGGGAACAATTATTTGGCGTCTGTCTTCCCCACCAATATCGGCCTCCAACACACGTTTCAGGATCCCATTGTCCAGAATAAGAGAGTTCCATTGTGCCCAATAGGACTTAACAGCCGGCGAGTAACCTGCGACTTCCTGCCATGATGGTCTTCGATTGCCCTTCTTCCAGCTGACAACTAAGGTCGGGGTCTTTCTCTTGGTCTTTCTGGATCTTGCTGTCATTTCAGTTGTCATCCATTGCCGCGGTTCTACAAAGTGTTGCTTAAGCAATCTGGCATGGTTCAATATGTCCTCTTCTCTGCATTCTTATGGCTAGTTCCGGCTCGATGTTCGATCTCGAAATCGAATTCTTGGAGTCTCTCGATCCAACGTGCTACTTGACCCTCAGGATTTTTGAACTGTAAGAGCCATTTGAGAGCTGCATGGTCAGTTCTCAACAGGAATCTTCTTCCATACACGTACTTGTAGAAGTGCTCCACTCCCTTTACAACAGCTAACAGCTCTCGCCTGGTGACACAGTAATTGCGCTCTGGTTTGCTAAGCGTCTTGCTGAAATAACCAATGACCTTCTCCTGTCCCTCCTGGATCTGAGATAGGACAGCTCCAAGTCCCACGTTGCTGGCGTCCGTATCCAAAATGAATTTCCCTTTGGGTAGGGGATAGCTCAGTACAGGTGCGTTGATCAAAGCTCCTTTCAGCTTCCTGAATGAGTCTTGACATTCTTCGGACCACTGGAACTTTGTTTGGCCCTCCGTGAGCCTGGTCAGTGGTTTAGCGATGTTGGCGAATCCCAGCACATATCGGCGATGGTATGTGCATAAACCAAGGAAACTTCGAAGTTGGTGAATGTCTTTTGGGATGGGCCAATCCTTAACAGCTTTGATCTTCTGGTCATCCACTGCTACTCCTTCCCAGAGACAACGTGGCCGAGGTATCGTACTTCTTTTTGGAACAGATGGCATTTCTTAGGGCTCAGCTTCAATCCGGAGTTCCTCAGTCGCAGGAATACTTCCAGTTTTCACGTGGTCCTCGAACGATCTGCCGACCACAATTATGTCGTCGAGATACACTAGACACGTGTTCCATGAGAGTCCCTTCAGCACTGTCTCCATCAATCTTTCGAATGTGGCGGGAGCATTACAGAGCCCGAATGGCATAACGGTGAACTGCCACAATCCTGAGCCGATGGTAAAGCAGTCTTTTCTCGATCTTCCTGAGCCAGTTCTACTTGCCAATATCCACTCTTCAGATCAAGGGTCGAGAAATCGTGGAACCAGCCAACGTGTCTAGAGTGTCATCTATTCTCGGGAGAGGGTAACTGTCCTTCTTCGTGACATTATTAAGTTGGCGATAGTCTACACAAAAGCGTGTCGATCCATCCTTTTTCTTCACCAGTACGACTGGAAGGGACCAGGGACTGTCAGATGGTTCGATAACTCCTTCTTTTCCCATATCGCTGACTATTTTGTCAGCCTCTTCCTTTTGGCAAGGAAGTCTTCTTGCTGATTGCCGGATCGGTCGGGCACCCCAGTATCAATCTTGTGCTGGACCACATTAGTTCGACCTCCTTTTCCTTGACCGGTATCGAAGATGTCTTGGTACTTTTGACTAAATCTCTTAGTTTGGGCTGTTGAGCTGGTTTTATATCTTTGGAAGAGATGGCAAGTAATTTTCTAGTTCTGTGGGCAAGTTGTTGGGTTGGCTAATCGTACCTCGTACGCCCGGATCACAGATGAAACTGACGAGCAGTGCCCTAAAATTGTTCCTTTCTTTAAGGTCACTGGAAGTAATTGACATTCATGACCCTTACGGTACAAATTTTTCAGCACGTAACAGGGTTTTCCCTAGGGCAATCCCTCGTCAATTTTTCTCATCATGAAGTTTGGGCTCGAACATCACCACGTCTCCACTGCTCGCACTCCCGTCAGGCGAGCCTCCAGGATGGTTTCAGCCCTCTCAGGTACGCTTACATCCTCAGCCAACAGCACACGGATCAACTCTTCACTTCTCCCATGAAGTACCAGCTCTTCTCCGTTGACACGTAGGACGCCGTCTTTGAAATCAATTCAAACCCTCTGGAATTCATGATGTCCATTCCGATGATTGCATCGTCTTCGATGTCGCTACAAGTGCCTGATGTTTCCTTTAGTGCTGCCCAAAATTATTTCAATCGGTAGCTTGCCATATACAGTAGCTGGCTCCCTGTTGCTGTGCGTAGCTTCAAGTTGTCGGTTCAATTCGTTCCGGTGTTCTGGCAAAGGAAGGTCCGAGAATTGTCCTAGTCGCACCTGTATCTAGCAGCATGGTGCAAGGCTCGTTATTGATGAGACCGTCTACGAAACACCTCTGTTCTGTCGTTTCAGGATAGCGACATATGCGTTGTTAACCGGGGCTTGCTGGACACAGGCCGACGGTGCCCCTTCTCGTCGACCTTCTTTGGTTTTCCTGCATCGGTCGTGTTTTCGAATGTTGGACATTTGCTACGCACATGTCCAATTTTCCCACAATTCAGCATCTTATCTGTCTTTCTCAGGCAAAACTTCCTTCATCACTTTTCTTATGGCGCTTCCAAGTCAGCATGCTCCTGTGAGTCTTCTTCAATACTTCGAACTTTACTTTGGTTTTGCAGGTTGCTTTGCTGCCTCAAATTCAAAGCGTGCCAGTGCGTCACGAGATGTGTTGGACGAGCTAGTGTCAACGCTTGTCTGGTTTCTTGGTCACGAGTCCATCCAAGAATGCCTGAACCGCTAATCGCTCCATTATATTCTCGGTGTGGCTGGATATGCGAGACGAACCAAACGTGCAATGTCAGCTTCGAATTCTTGTAAGGATTCGCCCGATTTCTGGCAGCGATTTTCAGTTGGGGTGGTATCGTGTTCCAAATGGGCGTGGCCATATCGTAATTCTAGATGTTTAATCAGCTGATCATAGTCCTCCTGTTCTTGGGCGGTGAGAGTTTGTAGAATATTTGTCTTCTCCACGTAATGCAAGTGTCATTGCTACAGCTCTTTCCCCTGCATTCCATCCGTTTGCTTTGGCCGCTGCTTCAAACTGCCGGCGGTAATTTGCCCATGGAGTTTTTCCGTCGAACTGAGGCGGCTTCATGGAAAGCTTCCATATTTCTGAAATGACCTTGACATCTTTTATACCCTCTTGAACTTTATCCACGTTCACACTCAAGTCCAGCATTGCATTTTCGTTGACCATCTCTGTGGAGGACGCACTATTAATTTGTTTTTCCAGCTTACTGATCGTTTCCTTTATTTTGTCCATTTCTGCCTCGATTCCGTCTTTGATTTCATCGCTGATTATTTCCTTCATCTTGTCCATCTCTGCCTCGACGGTTCCCATTCTTTTTTCCAGACGATTCGCCACACCACAGAGTTCTTTTTTTTAAGCCTTCTGTGTTTCTAGGAGCTTATCTTCCAGGCTTCATGAATTTTCTGAAGCTTATCTTCCAGGCTTCTTGAATTTTCTTGATGCTTCCCTTCCAGATTTATAGAATTTTCTTGAAGCTTCTCTTCCAGGCTTCTTGAATTTTCTTGAAGCTTCTCTTCAGATTTATAGAATTTTCTTGAAGCTTCTCTTCCAGATTTCTAGAATTTTCTTGAAGCTTCTCTTCCAGATTTCTAGCATTTTCTTCCAGGCTTCTTGAATTTTCTAGAAGCTTCTCTTCCAGATTTCTAGAATTTTCTTGAAGCTTCTCTTCCAGATTTCTAGAATTTTGTTGCAGCTCTTCTTTCAAGGATTCTATTATCGGACTCAAATCACCTCCGGGAACTTCGAATAAAAATGTTTCGGGGTCCTCACCTTCTTGTATAAGTCCTTCTGCAAGTCTTTCCTGGAGTACTTGCTTTTTACCCTTTTTCTATTATCGGACTCAAATCACTCCGGGAACTTCGAATAAAAATGTTTCGGGGTCCTCTCCCTTTTTCTCCTATTCCTGTTTCAATTCCGCTCCCTTCAAGTCCGAAAGGCGCCCCTTTTCTTGTGCACATTTTGTGGTTGACGAGGTATCAGTCTGTTTCACACGAAAAGTTTATCCGTTTGTTAAAAATTCACTTCGCGAATTCTTTTCCACGGGCCACCAGTCTATTGTCTGTTTCACGCGAAGAGTGTATCAGTTTATATATTCCACGCACAATTGTCCACTTCGCGAAAACCGGGCCACTGTTTTTTCTGTTTCACGCGAACAGTGTATTCAGTTTATATTCCACGCACAATTGTCCACTTCCGAAAACCGGGCCACTGTCTATTTTGGGCGTACAAAAGGTCTATCAATTTATTTTTCTGACTATCCACTCCACGATCACTTGTTTATTTTCAAAATCTCGCTTCGACACCAATTGCAACGTAAATAAACTTAACTTGGTTTTACTAATTTATTTCACACTTAAATCTACAACTTAATTTATATTACGCCACTGTATAGGCTCGATCATGGGCTCGTTCAGACTGTCCGTGCCATCTTGAGGGCTACCTATTTATCTCCGTCACGAATTCCCGATCTTTCAATTCCGGCAGTTGGCGACCAGCATGTTCCCAAACGTTTCCAATATCGACCGTTGCTCTCCGTGGCAGAGCGACTGGATGTTTTCGAACATCTCCGGGGGTGACCTCATCGCTGTCGACGGCAACGCGCGAGGCGGCAGGTCCGGCCTAGGTTCGTTACGGATCTGGAACTTTCAAGACCTATAATGTCGTCCTTTTATTATGTTTTTCTGGTGTACATAACTCGCATTTGATAATGAATGTTTTCTGTTCTCATATGCCAGGGGCCTGGAAGCGGAATTACAATTTGCGAATATATAATTGATGGTTCGTTCAAAATAATGGAATTATTGTTGGAAA
>JAFIRS010006770.1:0-32261 GCA_018342105.1 Gonioctena quinquepunctata | reverse complement strand
TTGTGTTCTTCCAGTAAACCAGTATTTATTCCAAAAACTACCTATTATTGATCTACGCTTGAAGAACGTGGATAAATCAACGAAAAACCCCAAATCGATAGTTCATGACCTCATATAACACCGTATCCATACAGCGATGATCTGATATACCGTGCGAGTTAAAAATAAAATACACATTTTAGCGGAGCTAATCGAGATAATAATACAATTAAACTAATTGTCGTTTAAAAACCTCCTCCAGTGAACAGTGATGGTTATGCTGAGTTGAAGTAAGTTCATATGTATTTTTCTGTATTTATGTGTGGGCAAATTGAAGTTTTTTTTGAATACGAATGTGTCTATAAATGTATCTCTATAATTTCATGTTACCCAAGTTTTCAAAAGATGAATATTTCCAGCCGTTTTTGACAATTGATGTCACTATTGTTTTTAGTCAATCTAATTGATTTGTAGATTGATGTAGAATTAACTCAAAGTAAAATACACTCTTGTTGTTTTTCTGAATATTGTATTGGTTTATCCATATGTAGAACGGATGAAACACTTTTGCTACTTTTATAAAAATATATGTATATTCTTAACATTTTCATGAGTGCATTATTATATTTGTCGAATCTTTCTGAAATCCGGCACGTACTTCCTGGATAAACAACTCACGCTCAAGCATAGAGAGAAAGGGGTATTTTCCTGTAGACCGCTCCCAGAACATAATCTCGGTTCGACCATCCTCAGATAGTCGATGCTCTCGATGCTTGTTTTCTCAATCTAACAAGAAGTCTGGTGTTACAGGTGTGTTGGGTTGATTCATAACACTCTGTATAGTCCGGGCTCAACACCGCGTTTGGCGGCAATTTTTTCCCAGGATTTTTATTTCCAATGTGTAATTTCCTATAACATTCTGGATCGTATACATTTGTTGATTGCATATAATTGTCCTTTACCAAATTATTATTCACGTCAATGGGCACATCAGGTAGTGGGTCAGTCGATATGGAAATATCACATTTTTCTAATTCATTCGTTTGTATACCAATATTATTTTGCTTCGTATGGTTTTTGTTCGGTTTATCTGGAAGAGACGTATTTTATCTTGAAGTTCACTAATCATAGTTTTTGTTTTTCCAGAATATGGGTAATTTCACTTTCTGTATTCGTTGCTTCTTGAACAAATAATTCGTGTTCATGTTTCAGTTTTCTCATATAATTGTCCCTACTTAGTCCCTCTTTATTTAGGTCACTGATAGTTTTTTCTAATTCGTTTATTTATTGAAGATCAGAATTGTAACTGGTGTTAGATACCTCACAACACTCAAATTTATTTCCACCTGAAAAACGCATTCAACTTGATTTTTTGCTCTACAGTTCTTATGGAGGATACCCAAGCAGATTACACAAACAAAATGACTGAATATTTTTGATTTGCAGCATTCAAATGCAACATTTGTGGAGCACTGAGAAAGTGTGTGTTGACTGGTTGCCATCCTGAATTCGATAATATTCCTCATTTACGATGAACTGTTGAATTCTTAGATATACCTCGAAATTCTAAGGTCAGTGGTGAACGATTTTTTGGATAATCTGTTGATAGGGAAGTATCGTACTTGCTGATTACAACTGGATGGGGCATTGTTTCATTGCGCTGGGGAATTAACAAGGGAGTTTTTCTGAAGTTCGAAGATCGCTGGCTTAGACGGTTTGGACCGTGGAATTGGCCTGCGAGATCACCCGACCTTACGCAACTTGACTTTTTTTTGCGAAGTTATTTGGAAAGTTTACATGACATCGGTAAACAGTAAACAAGACATGAACCAACAAGTGATCAATTGCATCGAGGAGGTAGATGCCAATGAGATAAGGAGGACCACAAATCTTTCTACAAGTATTCGGATCTTAAAATTTTTGGAAACCAACGGTGGTCAGTTTGAACAATTATTGTGAATGTTTTCAAGAATTTAATACATATTATGTTATTGTATTGACATTGTTTCTGTTTGATGGTTTTGTTATTTGTTATTTTACATAATGAAAATGAGTTTTTATTAGTTTAGTAAATTTTGTTTCGCTTCCAGTTCTGACCCATAACTGATGAAATTATTTTTTAATGGTAATTTTTTTTCAATTCATTGATTATAAATCGGTATACATTTCATTGAACCTTCTGAATATTCTTGCTATAATTTGATCCCATTGACCATGAAGAATGAATAATTCCATCAAAACTTCATTTGAAAGTTATTGCCTTCCATTTTCATTATTTTCAGATCAAATTTTCGTTGATGAACATGCAAACGTTTTATTATTGATACTCATGTTCTATGACATTTCATAGCTACCTAATACATAATATAGCAAAATAATAAAAAATGTATAGAAACTTGCTTTTATTTCGGAAACCTGACGACTTAGGTATAGAAACATACACCATTTGAAAGGATTGTTTTTCAGGGTATTCGATAATATACAGGGTGTTCCATTAAAAAAAGGTATTTCAACCATTTTTGTATCTATTCATTATAACTAATACAGAGGACATTGGTATACTACACCCAAAATTTCAGCTTTCTATGAATCCAAATACTGCAGTCATAAACATTTAATTGAAGCTATGTTTTGCACAAAAAAAAATGAATCCATTGTTTTCTCGAAAACCGTTGAAGATAAGTATAAAGAAATATTACACGAAAATAATCTAAAAGCGATAGCAAAATGAAAAATGCAATAATATACGGGCTTTCTCATTTAAAATATCATAGTTGTTGTTACTTTTCAATATAAGCGGCAATTTCGCAGTGCTGAAAATATTTCAGATCAAAAGAGGAGAACTAGTTACCCAAGAAATCAAAATTTCAAAATAATCCTGTCCCGTTCTCCGTAAACGTCCAACCTACCATCGAACGTGAGTGACCCTGTATATCATGTGATAACTCTGCAGATGGTAAATTTCAAACAATCAACGAAAGGCTCTACATAAAATGAAATGAAGTTCATATTATTTGTATTGAGAAATATTTTATCTGTTATTTATCGAATGCTCTCATTGTTATTTTCTCAGTGGGCATTTGTGATTTCTTTTACTGTTTCCAGAAAAAAAGCAAAAAATTTCATTCTAATCGGAAAGAAAGGAGGAAGACAACTTCCCATTGTCATTCCTCATAACTCATTGAAAAAAAGATCTGGCTTCATCTTTCGAGACACAGTCAGATTGATTCCTATCTGTTTTTTGATCATCATTTTCCCCAGTTCTAATTGGTGTTAATGGAATCAGATGTCGAGTCATCTACGACTGAAAGATGAACTTCATTCAAAATCTTTCATCCTTCAAAATAATCTCTTGGGAGGTATTCATGTTGGAAAGGCAAACATTCTCAATTGAATATTGAATAGAAATAGTTTTCTGGAAACTGAAAAATAAACGATGAAAATGAAATTATTTTTCGAAATATCGGATAGGAAACACCTACTTTCCTGGTTGAAGCCACACTGGACATTGAAGTACATCTGATAGATATTGTAAAAACACCCTAACTGAAAAGAAAAAATCTGAAAATGGAAATTTGCAATTTCTTTCAGCCAGTTATTTGATTTTTCTATTCCAGTATTAATTGAGAACTCATGTAGATGATTGGGGCAAAAAATGTTTTTCAAAGAATACTCACCAGAAATCAATTGTTACATTGATGCGTGGAGTGGCATCGTATTCACTAGATCTTCAATACGCCATCAAAGTACATCTTGAACGATGAAAAATAGTGACTAAAATTTATCTTTCAGTTGCAGTTGATTTCATGGTATCACTCCAAAAAAATGTTTGATTTTTCTATCATTGCAGAGAAAAATTGTTTCTAGAAAAAGTATTTCCAATTCTACCGGTTTTTCTGTTGATCGTGGAAGCGTGACATAGATTTGCGATGCCACTATTGAATCAACTACAGGTGATTTCTGGTGAGTACACTTTTTTGAAAAACATTTTACCCTGCCTCATTCACCTATATGAGTTTCTTATCGGGATGGAAATAGGAAAAAAAACAAAAAAACTATCTGAATGAAAATGCAAATTTTTCACTTTCAGATGTTTTCCTGTTTTCTGTTAGATGTTACAAAAAATTACTATTTTCAATTGTGGACGTTCATCGTATAGCAATTTGGGTGTTTATCGTGTAGTTAAAAAGTCTTTTGAGACTTAGCATATTGCCACTTCTGAATGGGAGAATCAAGTTATTCATTGTATCAATCTGGGACAAAATTGAATAATGTTTTAGAGCTTCATAATGGAAGCATTCAAATTCTTTGCTGGACTGAATTATTAATGATTATATTGCAAATAGAATGGACACTACTACACATTTTAATTCATACTATGAACCGAGTAAAATAGATTGGAGGTGAAATCAAATAACTCTTCTCAATACCAACATATGGCCAATGGTGTTTCTTGATAACATGCTAATATTTGAAGTGGTTATTCTTAGGTGCATTTTGAGAAAAAACTTCATATAAACATATGTCCTAAAGGTCTTAACGAACTACAGGGTGTTAAACTTTTAAGATTTTTTTTATGATAACTTTGGTATAACCCTAGATATTTTTGTGAAACTAAGTATGCATCAGAAGGTATTTTCTTCTATACAACATATTTTTTTATACTTGCCAGTGGCGTTCGTGCGGGATTTGCACTGAATAATTTTGAAGAGAAAAATGATACCCCACTGAATTTTCTTAAAGTAAAAATTATTTTTGAAATTCTTATTTCTCTCTTAGCAAATCTGGTCTCGTAATTCTTTTCCATTTGACGAAAGGTTTGTATGTTTTTATGAAATTGGGCATTATCAAGGATTAAAAACATATCTAGTAGGTAAGAAGCAGATTTTGTTTGGTGAACATTGAGATGTCTGAAAACCCTGGTGTATTCACTGATTCGATTTTGTTTAGAATTTTTGGGGTACAACAAATAAAATACGTTGAATTCTGCTTAGAACTTCATTAGTAGATGGCACGGTTGAGGAATGTTTGTTGTTTGTGTCACGCAAAATGTCAAACTTCAAACCTATGAAATTTCCTTTTTCTGTCAACGTTAGTTCATGCAAAAAATTGTGAATTGGTCGTTTACAAAGATTATAGTTTTACGAACAAGATTCCGCTCAGTACAGTTGGCGCGAATATGAGATGAAATCCTCGAAACTTATTACCATTGTCTACTACAATGTTTACATCTGTCCGTCAAAAATCGGATTTTTCTTAAAGTCTACCTGGCGATTTCTTCTCCTAGCTATTTTGGGATCATGGAAACTCCCACGAAGGAATGAGAAAAGGTAGGAGAATGGACTGATGTCTCTAGATGATGAATTAACTTGTAAATTGAGGGGATTGGAAAATGTCCCCGATGACATTGTTCCATAAAACTTTCCGTTACAAACTATTACCAATCCATTCACTGCCCATCTCTGCCAGACTTATACCTCTCTAACAGCCTTCTGATATGAACAAAATCAGAGAGTTCATTGTAGATATCATAAAATCTGTTGATGGAGTTGAGAAATCGATGAATCCTGGTGTACGACAAACTAGGCTGCTTCCAGCTATCTTAGAATGACTTCTCCGGAAAAGGTGAGCCCTACTAGCAAAGGTGAGGGGAGAAAACAATAATATAAATGCTTTTCTTTTATTTTTCAGTAACACCCCGCATGAGATAATCGGAGGAGGGCGATCTGAACCAAGCAGTTGTTCGGAAGAACAAGGTCCACTCCCAAGATCGATAAGGCTAATGACTATGATTAGGATAATTATCACTTTTTAATAAACACATGCATTTCAGAAGTAAGCGTGGACTTTTCATTCTATGACGATATCTTGATTTTGGCTAGTGAATTCCGAACCGTCACAGAGGGTCCCAGGGCTCTTTGGAAGAAAATATTCACTATATTTAGAATTTTCCAATACTTTTGTCAGAAGATTGTCATCTCATGGTAACATTTTTTTACAAAATATATATAATATAAAAATAAATATAAAAGTAATAATGAAATTATTTGACTTGCTAGTTACTAGAAACATTACAATCACAAGTTGAAAAAAATTATTACAATGAGCAAAGGTAGTTCAGAGAAGATTCAAATCAATGTATACATACGAGTCATTTTACTAGTATTGGAGTAATATTAGATTTTAGCTTTAGAAAGTTAGGGGAGTGTGGGAACTTTTTACTGTACATTAGTGATGATGTAAGGAACAACATATAAAAAGTAACTAACCGTGAAGTGTGTGCTTAATTAATTATTTAACAAATAAGTTGCCAAATTACATTGTATAGTGAATATTAAGAAAAAAATCAATAAATAATGGTGCCACTTGCAAACATGGAAAATTTTACATCAAAAAGGTAAATAAATTTTTTCTTTAAAATAAAAACTGTAAGCTGCAGAATTTTTCTGCTAACGTGCAAAAAAAATGTGAGGCGGCGACTCTGAAGTGCAGCGCTGGAAGAGCACGTAGCCACGAGCGCTTTACACAAATTTGTAATAACTTTTGATCTAATTGATTAAATCAACATAACAAAAATTTAACTGAAAGAAGAGTGCAGCTAACGAGAAGTCATGTTTTTAAAGTGAAAAAATATGTATGGGAATAGTACATGAATAAAATTACGTCAAAGTAGAATTCTGTCCAAAATCTTATTTTTTCATTTTCAAGATAAACATCTGAAATTTTCACAGATATTACTCTCAAAATAACAAATAAACAAGGCCGATTTGAAAAAAAAATATTTCGAAAAATACAGAGCTAAAAATATTGAATGATTTAAAAAAATTACAAATTTGAATTTTGAGGCCATGCTTCAAAAACTCCAGTTTAAAATGTGATATTGAAACTTGTATATGGGATATAACGAAATTTGTTGAGTGGAGGCCACATTTTTCAACCGAATGAAACAAAAATACTTCTCATGAATACCTCGACTAATTTCGAAAATGGTCCAATAGTCTCAAAATGGCAGCTGTTGGAAGATTTAAAAAAATTCGCAATATTTCATTTCCATGCCCAATATCGGCAAACTATAAGTCGTTTGATAGAGCTTCATTAGCTTCACAATTTTTCTCTGAGATGTACACATAAATAAAAAATAGGTAGCTGTAAATTATCATTCCTGTAATCTACCTTTACGACTGGCCAGGCTATCGTTTTTTCAATGTTATATCCTGGTTCAGCGACCTCAAAAACCACTATAGCATCAATTTGGGTGAAATTTGCCTAACAAAATTGTTTTTCATTGTTTACACAATTAATAAACAAGCAGCGCACGAATATAAGTTTATAGCTTGTTTCTGCAAGCAATTTCTAAGTATTATCAGAAGGTTTCATGAAAATCCATGGAGTCCTCCAGGATTCCAAAATAATGCAGATTTTAAGTTATTTTTTACTCCACTATATGAAGGTAATTTGAGTTCTTGCGATACGCTAGACGTGTTGTCTGCCAGAATAGTGAACACCTCTTAACACTCAGATAGAATTCGAACCAATTGAAGATTCGTCCTCTGAAGCTGTAGAGATGAAGCTTACGTAACAGTCAAAAGCTTTAGATATGTCGCAAAACACTTCCTTCAGACTAGAATATATATTTTTCCGAAAGCGAAAGAGATTGCATCTCCCGTACTTTTATTGGTTTGAAAGCTAAATTAAGTAATTTTATGTAATTTACAGCACTTCATGAAATCATTATCCGCTCCATCATAAGATTTTTATCAGGAGCAAACAGGCATAGAAATACATAAGTACCAACTCGGTGGAGCCGTATGAATAGAAAATTAATCATACAAAATAAATTCGTACGGTTCATAATTCGAATTATTTTGGAACACGTCTCGAAAATTCTATATATCACTGACATAAGTACATGGAATAGTTTGTTCTAAAATATGTTACATCGATCGATCAACCTTAAAATATTTCACAACGAATTGACATAACCTTAAAGGCGACAAAAGCACAATCACAGAACGGATCATAGACACAAATCACAAAAACACCCTGTGTGGTCTGTAATTGCAGTTTACTGAATTATGACAAGAAACGACGTCGGCGCCATCTGGAACTATAGATCACTCTCTTTATCAAGTGGGCTAGTGTCCCCCAGTTTGTCCCAATATTTTACAGGTATAAGTGAATACATCATGGTTTTTAGACATCTTAGTAAACATAAACAGTTTTGACACTTGTCTACCTAGTCCAGTTGTCACGTATTTTAGTCATCAAAATTAACAATATTATAAATAAAAAACATGGTCCATATTACGAATTCTGGGTCTGCATATATGCATTACATGTATGGGCTTGCTGATGGTAACGCACTGAAAGCCAGGTGGTTGTATGAAGACCGCTTTCCGAATAGAAATATTCCGGATGCACGAACATTTTCAAACATTCATAAAACGTGCGAAAAGGGAAGTTTTGAACCAGACAATCATCTAAAAGGAGTACAACGTACTGTAAGATTACCATAAATTGAGGTAGCGGTTTTGAATTGAAATGAGGAAGATCCCGGATTAAGTACATTGGGAACAATTTGAATATCTCACATATTCTTGTTTGAAAAATTCTCCATGACTTTTCATTATATCCCTACCATAGTAACGAGTTCAGGCGCTACTCTCTCGCGACCATCCATTACGGATGAATTTTTGCCAATGGCTTTTCCAAAAAGTGTATGAAAATCCATTATTTGATTAGGAAATTTCATTTACCGATGTAGCCAATTTTTTCAGATACGTCATTAATAACTTTCATTAGTAATCTCCCTAGTGCTTGAATTACTATCCCAGGGTCTACTATCACTATTATATTCGAGTGTAACTCGAAGGCTCTCACTCTTTCAACATAGAAACAAGTGGGCTACAGCCATTCACGAAATTTGAATTTTGATTGGACAAGGACTAGAGGAGAATCTCCAGTCCTCGCCATGGTGGTGATTCTCAAAAATAGCCGAGAAATAATTTTTGATCTGGAAGTTTTGAAAAATATTAATTTCTTTCGAGGATACAGCTTTCACTACCCTGTATGGATTCATAAATAGCCCATCACTCCAGAGCGCACCTGGGACGTTTAAAACGCGAGGGGTCGTCTATATTGTAATCAGTGGCTTCCCCTCACAAGGGGATTCTCGTGGGCTATTGCACAATCGAATACTCTCTGATTGCGTTCTCTGATGATTCTTCTGATGGAAGGCAGATTTAAGTCCTCAAGTATCCGTTCGCTCCGCACGTACCACGGAGCGTTTGTTATCATACGTAGAACTTTCATTTGCGCCCGTTCCAGGACGCGAATGCTCGTTCTGCAGGTCTGGCCCCAGGCGGCTGAGGCATACAAAATGACAGGTCTGAAAACCATTTTGTAGATCATAACATTATTTTTCAGGGAAAGTTTACTTTTCCTGTTTACTAACGGATAGAGTGATGCGATCTTCTTCCAGGTGAGTCGGCGATCCAATGTAACTCCGAGGTACTTGACCTGCTCCAACCAATTTATCTCCCTTCCAGAGACAGTCACTCCTCTCTCTGGGTTGTTTCTCTTGCGACCCATCGAGATAGCCTGCGTTTTGTCAGGATTCGCCCTTATTTTCCACTCCAGATACCACTGCTGGAGGTCGTCTAATTCATTCTGCAAATAGACGACACCCATCAGATGGTCGGCTGAAGAAGAAAGTAAGGCCGTATCATCAGCGTAAAGGGAAATCTTTACATGTTATGTCTGACGTGTAAAGAGCGTAGAGCATAGGAGACAATATTGCCCCCTGAGGAACGCCGGCCTCAATTGCTCTCGAATCCGAGAGACAATTGTCGACCTTGACTTGGAATATCCTACCAATGAGAAACGATTTCAGCCACTTCATCAGACCCAGAGGGCGGGGTTTCATCAATTTTGAAAGCAACCCTTTCCCATGCCAAACCCTATCGAACCCCTCTACTGATGTCAAGAAGGCCTCGCTGTTGTTGGTATTTAATGAATTTATCAGAACCGAAGTTTGGTGGAGTGAGCTGGGCGAAGCCGAACTGCTCATCGGTGGGACATTTCTGTCATCCACTTCATGGGTCGGTTTCAAAAGGATTTTCCAGCCAACCTAGCTGAACTGCGCAGACTGTTTGGGACGATAATTTTGGGGGAAGGTCGGGTTTTGTCCTTCCTTCGGAATCATCACCACGATGGCATGCTTCCACCTTCGAGGAAATCTTTTAAGGCGCATCGAATCGTTCATTATATTCAACAACGACTGCAACTGGTTATTCGGAAAATACTCAATCATTCGATCAGTAATTTCATCATAACCAGGCGCTTTTCTCGGATTCAATCCTATAATGTGCGCCTTAAGTTGATCCAGCGAAGCCGGACGAATGTCATCCCGATTTGGCTCTCTTAAGGTGCGACGAACCCTATCTTCTAACGAAAGGTCTCGATCCAGATCATCGTCTGGATGCTCGTTCAGCCTAAACTGCCTTTCCATCGAATCTGCAAATGCTCGAGCTTTGGACTCAGAGTCATAGCACATTCCGCCCCCACCGTGAATAGGGGGAAGATCGTCTTTTTTAGTCTTTGAATTTTTACTAAGTTTCCATAATTGATTGTTGTTTTCTAGATTTCAAAGTATATTGCCGAATCTTTTATGCCTAAATTCCGTTATACTTTCCCTTACCTCCCTTTTCAACTGATTAGATCGGATTCTGTCCGCAGGAAACGAACTCTTTGGAAGGCTCTTTTCGCCCTATTCCTTTCACGTATTAGATTTTTGAGCCTTTGAGGAAATTCATCATTGTATTTGGGAGCTTGTTTCCTGCGGGAGGAATCCATCAAGGCATTTTGAATGGTGAGTTCGTAACGCGCTACGGCCTCATCCAACTCAAGTGGAGAATTCATTCTCTCAGGAGCGCAATATGCAGTCTCCAGGAGTGAACTGAACATCTCCCAGTTCACTCTCGTACACAGACGATCTGTCTGGGGCGGTGGATCACCTCCTAGCGTCAAAATAACCGGATTGTGATCGGAGCTCAACTCGGCGAGAACGTGCATGTCTCAGTTCCAGGGATATTCCTGGCCAGGAATGACAAGCACATCAGGTCTACCGTTACCGGCACCAAAACGTCGGCTCACCTGGAGCCAACACCTGGTATTCATACCTGTCACTGTGTTGCCACGGTCGCTTACCATTCGTGTTGGTAATACGGCTCCACTGCACGTGCTTAGCGTTCAGATCACCTGCAAACTAATAACGGGTTGATCTCGTTTCCATTTGAAGCACATCGAGTGCTTCAGGGAGTATTCTATTGTTCGAGGGCTAGGCACTGATTAAACGAATAGGACCACTCCTCGTGTTGGAAACAATACCTACTGATTCTATACCATGGGTATCATCATTGGAAAAGCCGAGCTGCACGTTCGAATGACAGCGTTTTACCAAAATGGCAACACCACCACCCGGACGCCCAAGCATTTTGTAGTTAGGAAATCTAACAGGTTGTCCAATGAGACGAGTCTCTTGCAAAAAAGCAACATCAATATTGTTCTCTACAAGAAACTCTATAAACTCGACTCTGTTCTGGAGAAGACCGTTACATTGCCAACTCACCGCTTTGATGAAATTCGGAAGCTGCCTTTCACCCATTAGTTGGGATTGAAACCGATTGAGAATTTTGCAGCAGCTTCTGCGAACTGTGCAAACAGCATCCTCATCTGATCCAAAGTGGAAAAAATGTCTTTGGGGCTATTTGTGATTTGAGCTGATTGGGCAGGGGGGGGGGGGCGCCTTGGACAGCCGCCGCATATGACACTCCCGCTTGTGTCTTACCCAAATTTACGGGAAAATGTCTTCTTCCACACTGACTTGGAGCAGGGTCCACCCTGCGCCTTAACTGAGGACATTTGGGACATCCCCGATAATTTGCAGTGTGACCCCCACTACAATTCGCACACTTGGCCGGTTCATCACGAGACCTTTGGCATTCCCTCGTAATGTGAATATCACCGCACTTCACACAAGCGGGAACGGCACAGCAGTTCAGCTGACAGTGGTCAAATCTCTGACAGCGGTAGCATTGGCCTACAGACGCCCTGAGTCTCTCTGGCTCAGCTGTCACTTGAACGTTCAAAATATCTGTGACTTGGAAGATATGTTTTTGTTCTTCATCCAGAAGAACTAATACCATTGGAAATGGAGTTTTTGATGAATTCAGTTTGCGCATACGGACCACTGAGACCGGGGCGAAACCCCTCTCAATCAGCTCGTTCTGGATGTCATTACAATCTAAGAATTCAGGAACTCCCCTGAAGACTACTCTCAATTTTTCATCATCAGGTAGACTATAGGTGTAGAAAGGAATACCTTGGTCTCTAAAAATACTGGAAATTTTCCTGTAGTCTTCAGGAGAGTTCGGAAAAATATTGATCCCGTCAAATACATTCTTTGACAGTTTGTTCAATTTAATATTATTACTTTTGAATAAAGAATTAACAGTGACCCACTTGTTTTTATCTCTGACTGTGAGAGGAGGGACGTCTTGTCTTCTGATAGTATGTGGAGTCTGCTCTGTGGGTTAGGTATTTGTCGCGTTGGCATCATCCATATTCACGTCGTCGGCACTTTCTGTACAATTTTGAACTGGTCCCTCCGCTAGAAGGGGCGCCCCTCGGATTCGGGTTCATCCGCTGGACCATTTTTTGCCGGTTGGCATGTCACTGTCTGATGTGACATTTGTCAAACTTTGGAATCTATTTGAAGTTGGAACATTCAACGCAGTTTTTCTACTAGAGTCGATATATGCTACTAGTCCAGAGCTTCTACGATAGGGATAAGATGTCGAGGGTTGATTCTGCGTATCTTTGGTAGCCGGCAGGGCAGGAAATTGCTCCTTTCTGAGCCTCTTTGTGGCAGGGACATCACCAGAACCTTCGGACTTTTCATTCGATTTCGCCGAAATAACTGAACTCATTATTGATATTTTTAATAAATCCGCACCTAGGGAAGACAACAATGCTCCCAGCACCTCCAGGAGATCGCCCCTCGGCAGAGAACCGATCCCTGCAAGGATTGATTCCTTGCTCGCCAGTTCGCAATTTCCAATGAGATTTCCATCCAATTTTTTGTCTTCAGGAAGATTTTTCAACGTCTTCTCCAATATATATGGTGCAGGAGGGTTAGTTTTCTGTTCCAGGCCGGTACAAGACTGGTTTGTTTCAGGAAAACACAAATTCTTCACACTTTACTGCGGAGCAAACTTTCTACCAAGTATGTTACTTCGCTATACAGTGAATTACTATCGGAAATATCTTCGAAAGCATGCATTTCTTGAAGTCGAAGACGAGGGATAATGTTTTTTTCAATTCATGCTCGAGGAGATATTTTTAGGTAGTCATTCAAGAACGTGGGGGAGTCGGTAGGAAAATTTCACACCAAAGTAATATAAAATATTATACATGACATTTTCCTTCAGAAAATCCAGTAGGAAACTAAAATTACCAAGTAGGCTCTGTGCCTGTCAACAGGTAAATTATGTGTCATTCACACAGTGCAACTTCACATTTTTTGCTTTAGTTTGTGCCATTTTTGCAGAATGTCTCGTTTCGAGAATGAAAGTGTGGAAGTTATTAAGACAAGAAGTTCAGAATTTAACACCATATAATACTGAAAGGAATAAGGCAAGTGTATGGAAACAGTTCATAGAATTTTGTAACGAAAAATCTTACAAAATAGAAAATTTCTCTATTGAACAGTTGGCTCATATATTGCGAAGATTATGCATTTAATATGAAAAGAAGAAATGGGGCAGATTATAAGGAAAGCGTCGTTAAATTGATGAGGAATCTTACCGCCAAACAATTGCAAGAAATAATGTTCACCAAATTTCAGATTAAATTTGATCCATTTTCCGATATTGAATTTGTAGAAGCTCGATCTGCAAGTCGTCGACAACTACGAACGGATCCTTCTAAGAGAAAATCAAGTTTTGCAGTATTATCTAATGAAGATTATAATAGAATGCTTGACATGACATGCAAGTTTTTGCACGTTTCTTTCCGAAAACTGGCCTGGCGAGGTGGGGAAGGATGTTCAGCTAGTGTAAAATACTTTGTGGAGGAGAAAGATAGCAAACGAGGAGTGACAGGCCGCATAGAATACAATCCAGTGTTCTTGAAGACTACCCAAGGAGGATTCAAGAAATTGGCAGATAGCAAATGGTTGGTTACTAATTCTTTCAAACCTGAGGTATGTCCTATTCGTCTTTATCAGAAACTAATCCAAAAGAAAGGTGATACTGTCATTACTGACAGATTATTTTTAACTGCAAATCCAATCTGGAAGCATCAAAGGGGTGTTACGAAAATTGCTCTGTCGGGAAAAATACAATTTCTATGTGGTTAAAATCTGCTGCCACTGAGGCCGGCATTGATACCAAGAAAGTGGAGATTACTAACCATTTAGCGAGGGCAACCATAGTCTCCAGCTTAGCAAAAGGAGGGATCAGCGAACAGCAGTTGATAAAGATTACAGGATATAGCAATACCCAGTCGATTAAGTCTTACTTACAAATGGACATTGATCATCATGAAAGCGTTATACAAGCTATGAAAGACATTCCCAGTACTAGTCACAGTGTCTCATCAGGTTTGGAAAACCAACCAGGAATTGTTTATAATAACTGTGTGTTTATTGTTAATGATAATTATCAAAATAATGAAAACAATATTAATAATTAATTAATTATTTTTTATAATATGAGGCATTTAGCTTTGATTTTGACATAGTTCAATGAATACTTTCGATTCTGTTCATGTTGTTTTTTTGTTTTTTTGTAAGGTATATCTTATATTTTACAAAGAATTGTAGATATTTAGGGTTTCAAATGAAACGTGTCTTAAATTTTTAAGTTACATGAAAAAATTTAAAAAGACAAATCAATAGAACCTTCAGCAGTCCATTTCAAAACTTTTGCCCAAAATTTTAAAACGAAAATATATTTTTTGAAGTATTCGTGATGATAACTTTTTTTTAATTTAATAATTATATTGATGTCCATATATAAAAAGGAATATGTTCCTGGATTTTGTAGTATGAAATAAATATTTGTTCTAAAATAATGATTCTATTAGCTATAACCAATTTATTATTACAGTGAACGGAAGGAGTATTTTATAATTTTCGGGAAAGGATATATTTTGCAAAGAATTTTGATGTTTTTTTTGAAAAAAATAAAAACGCCTTCCTTAAATTTTTTAGTTTCAAGAATAACCAAAAATTCCAAACCCAAACAGTTTATTTAAATTTATTCTACTATGAAGTTTCTAAACATATGTTTTTTGCGAAATTCTGATAGAAACATTTTTGTTTATTTTTTAATTATATTGGGTTTGTTATCCAAGAAAGACCTTCCAGATTATTCAGAAACAATCTTTGTTAAAATTGTATTTAGCAACAACAAATCTGTGTTACTGAAGAATAAGCTTTATTTTCACAATTTTTTTTGTGGTATTCGTTAAAATAAAAATGTTTTTTGAATAAAAGGAGGCTTGGAGTTATCAATAACTTATTTTTTTGAATGTTATTTTATTGATCTTATACATATCCAATTAAATTATTTGGAAACACCCACAGAACAAAACAAAAAAAAAAGATTTTTGTGCGAAAATTATCGAAATTTGGACAACTTATTTTCCAAGACCCCAGTTCAATCATCGCGAATGTTGCAAAAAAAGGAAACCCTGAATTATGGACATATATTCATTTTCAAGTCAAATTTAACGAAATTTTCCGATTATATGTTTTTTGAAATAGACATCCAAACCACCCTGTTATTAAACCCATTGGGAGTAGCAGAGTTTTTCAACATTTGAATAAAACGGGAATTTACAAAAAAATATTTTTAAGAAATAAAACGTCTTTTCTATACTTTTCATTATAAAGGAGAAAAAAAGTAAAATAAATTTTCGTTTGTGAAGAAGGATAAGGAAAATAACATTTAAAAAAAGCGCAGAGCGTATTTGATTATCGGGGATAATACCATAAGGCCCAAAACCGATAATTTGAAGAGAACTTTTTTTTTAAAACCCGGTTTTTTTTTCAAAGCAAAATTTGCCCGCCCTCAAAAGAGGGAATTTTAACCGACGAAACCGGGGAGGAGGTTCGCGAATTTTTTTTCAATATTTTATTTAGTTGATTTTTCTTTATGAAACATCCGACGATAATTTTTCAGGATGATGATTTAAAGGGTCCCATTAAAAAAGGGAATCCCCCGGAAGCAAAAGATGGATATTGATTTATTCTGAGGCTTGGGATTTACCGGGGCTTTTCGGGATCTTCTTTGGAAATTTTTATCAGAAAAGGTTCCCTGTTGATCTTTTGAAATGAAATTATTCACCCGTGGGTAGAAAAATAGGTTGATTTTTTCAAAAATTTTGGACATTGGGAAATGAAACCCATTAATACAACTTATTTTATGAGATGAATGATAAAGGGGCAATAAAAAGTTGATAAAAAAAATTATTACAACAAAGTAGAAGAAACATTTTATGGGGTGGGTATGTTATTTTAAGGCAAAAAAAAAGAAACATGATTTAGCCAAAAAAATTGAAGAATAAAATTTTAAGGATAATGATTTACGAACCCGGATAGTTCAATAAAAACCGAGAAAACCGAAAGGGTTAAAAAAATTTGGTTTAGAAAATTTAACAGATTTTGAGTCGGCGCCAAAAAAACAATTATTAAACTTATCTTGAAAATACAAAACGCAGCCGGCATCTCGCGCCACATTTTATTCACCAATTCAATTGCAGTTTGGCCCGACCAAAACAGTTTACATTATTAGATAATATTCAGACAATTTATTTTATTTTTTGTTTTTCAGTTTTTTCCGCGGAATTTTGTTAAAAGTTTTTATTTTTACTTTCATCCGTATTTCGTCGGTTTAATTTTTTTTTAAAGATTTTTATTTTTTTTTTGTTAAAATTCACCAATTTGTTTTTTGATTACTTCCATAATATTTCTTTTCCCGCCTACCCAACCTTTACGAAAAATATGATTATCTACTTTCCTATTTGTTGAAAAAAACTTGTTCTAGTTAGTTTATTTCATTACTTTTTTCATTCCTCCTCCTAAAATATATATTTTGGGGATGTGAAAAGAATAATTCAAGGACGTCAGTCAACACGAGGTGGCCAAGGTGGAAAAATCAATTATTCCCTATTTTTCCACCCTTGGTGAAAACCCCTTTGAAACCAAAAGAAGAACTTATCTATTAAAAAAAAAAATCCAAATCAAGAACCCAGACAAAGTTAGCCATAGAATCGGTTAACCCAAATTCAAGGGTATGACAATATCCCACCCACCTTAGGGTGATTTTATCTTTGAATTCAAATAAAAAATCGAAGACACCCATCCACTGAAAAAAAAGAATTACGGAATCGACGCCTCAGTAAAAGTTATGCGGATCTACATAAAAAAAACGGAAAAAAAATAAAATAACGGGGTAGAGAACCCATCCTTTTTTGTTGTGGGAAAATAAATTTTTATTCAATAAACTTGAACCAATGTGAACAATTTTACGGCGCCACAAACAATCAACGAAGATCATTAAATTATTCAAAATATCAGATTACCGCCCAACTCGATCCCAAATTCTTTTGGCCTACCTAATTCTTTTTTGTTTGTTTGGGCCGACTCAAAATTAGTTACTTCATTAGTTTAGGTGCTTAGTTTGAGGACTAAGAAAAGTTTATTTTTTTTTTTTACTTCGTTCCGTTTTCGCTTTATTTTTGTTAAAAAGTTTTTTGAAAAACGAAAAAAATAACCGAGTGTAGTTTTTCAAAACACGTTTTTTTTAGAATTATTTGGTTAATATTAAAGAAATGAAATTCGGGGAAAAAATTTCAAGAATACAAAAAGATTCATTTATATTGTTATAGTTGATACTACAAAGGAATTGTCAGAGTTGAATTGTCACCAATTCAGGAAATTCTACCAGCTTTTGGATATTTCAACACATGAGTGAAATTTTCAACAGCCCAGGGTCCGGAAAAAACCCGCAAAGGGGTAAAAACGAGCGAAACGAAAGTTTTATTTTAAAAATGTCCGGTGAAATTTTCACAAATAACATTTTGGCGGAGAAACCCACATAATCGGAACCACCAGGAGCAGCCCCCTCCAAAACGTGGGCTGGAAATGGTGATTATTTAATTACCCATTTTTTCATGGAGGTTGAAATAATACCGCAGTTTCTCACGAAGAATTGCCAGCTTTGATAGAAGATGTCCATTTCAGTAAGAAATCGACTGTTTATGCACGACGAAGGGCGTACTTCTAGCGAATTTAAACCAAAAAAATGACCGCTTTGATAGGTCAGAAGACCACAGGCACGGGCACCTAGGCCCCGGAAAATAGTTTTAGATTGCCTGTTATCTTAAAACATTGGTTTACATCCACCAATTCATACCGAAGAACATTGAGAAATCACATCAAGTTCCTTCCTATTTTCCAGAGTAGAGTCCAGGGAAAAGAGCAGAAGCTTTCAGGAGGTTCAATTTTGAACATCTGATTTAATTTTTTGCTTTGTGCGTTCAGGGTAATTTTGTGTTGGCATTCCAATATGTATTAACTTTCATTTTATAATATTATCGTTTGGAAATTATTCTCTTGAATAATTTTTTGTTCAGAGTTACATAAATTGTTTTTGGTGTGGTGTAGCGAGATGCAAATGAATGAATTTTATTGTTTTATGCGAAAACAGTACGTCGAACGAAAAATAAATCCAGAGACCAGATTTGCTCAGAAAGGAATAATGATTTCAATAATAATTTTAAATTTAAGAAAAATCAGTGGTTTATCACTCTTCTCTTCAAAATGATTCAGCACAAATCCAACACGAAGACCACTGGCAAAAATATAAAATTATGTTGTACAGCATGTCAGGATCATAAAAAGTTATCATTAAAAATATTTTCTTTTTAAACTTTAGCACCCTGTAGTTCAAAAGATAAGACCTTCAGGACATATATAATAATAATAATAATAATAAATGGACTTTATTTTACTTGGCGGAGTTTAGCCTCATAGCTATTCTTCCACTCAACCAAGTGTGATTCAAATGAACAATGTCATGTACATTTATAATAACAATAATAATAAATAATGATCATAGTGATGAATGTGCCTACCTCCAACATATTATTCTAATTATTGAAAGAAAATTTAAGTCAAGAAGAGGTGAAAAAAAAACGATCAAGGAAAAAAATTTAATGCACTTTAAAAAAGCCTAATATAGTATCAAATAAATTTTTTCCCCCATCATTATAAAGGGCAAAACGGGGGAAATTTGATGAAATAAAAAAAAAAAAAGAGAGATTGGGGAATAGAGTTCCCAAAAATAATTTAAATAGAAACGTTTTATAAAAAAAAGAAACAAAAAAGCATAAAAATGTTAAACATATCGTGGGAAAACAAAAAGAAATGAAAATTAAATTTAAAATAAGTTTCTTAATCAAATGTGTTTTCAAAATTTCATGAGATTTTGTTCTTCCATTTCCAATGGGCTGAATTTCATCCATGGTGGGGTTTATTATCCCCCCTTTGATAATAAACGAATTTTCCCGATTGTCCAGGGCATTTTTTTGCCGAATTTTTAGCCAGTGCAATGACTGATTGATAGGTTGGGGCGTAAGATCTTCTTTTATTGAAAAAAGTTTTTGTATCAGTTTTTGATTTCAATCGCGCATGCCTGTGTTTGCCACCTTGGCTTTAAATAGAATTTGGCCGGTGATAGTTGTGATAAATATTGATATATTTTACCTATTAGTAGGGTAGGCTTCGTTTGGGAATTTTATTACGCATTCATTTGGGGGAAAAAACCCAGCTAAACTCGAATTTTTTTGTTTTCCAAAAAGGGAAAAAAAGGGTAACTGAGAAGTTGCTGGAGGAAAAAAACGTCTACCCATTGAATATCTTCATAAAATTTTTTTAAAAAAGGACCCAAGAATGACCGGGGAAAATTAGAAAATTTTTCAAGAGAATGAAAAAATTTTTCAAAATCGATTATTTAAAAAATTTTCCCTGAAAAAGTTTTTTGCTTATATGTATATCAAAATTTTTTTTGGGGCCCAATCGATAAGTTAAAATGGTCAAAAAATAGAGATACTGCTTTTTACAATTTATGTTTTACCGGGAATAAAAAACCCCTTGGAAATGTGCCGAGAGCGTGTAAGATAAAAAAAATTTAAAAAAAAGTTATAAACAATTAAATATAAAAAAAAATGGCTTTCTTTTTTTTAAAATTTTTTATAAACTATTATATTTAAGAAATTTAAAAAAAAATTAAAAGAGGGGGAATTTCCCCAAAAAAAAAAACCTATTCCTTATTTTTTAAAAATTTTTTATTTAACGAAAAAAGGGGGCCCCGCGCGTTTTTTTTGGGGTTGGGGGGGTAAAAAAAAGCATTACGACTTTTTAAAATTTAAATTTTTTTTTTTTTTAAAAAAAAAATTTGGTTATTCTGAACACTATAAAAAATTTTTTTTCCCCTTGGGGAAATTTTAAAATTTGAAGATAATTTTTCAACTTTTTAAAACCGATTGAAACCCCCAAACAAAATTTTCTCGTTTTTCCCCCCAAATTTAAAAAATGAAAAAAATTTTAAAAAAAATTTGGGGCCTTTTTTTCCAAAGAGCCTTTTTCTTTTTAAATTTAATATTTAAAAAGATCGGGCCCAAAAGTTAAAAAAATTCAAAATTTGTTTATAATAATTTTCTTTTTTTGAACAAAAAAAAAACCCCCAAAATTTGGGAAAAATTTCCCCCAATTTTCCCGGGAAATTTCCCAAAACCCCAAAAAAAAAGAATGGGAAATTTCCTCCTTTTAGATTTTTTTTTTTTTAAATTTTTAATTTTTTATGAAATATTGGAAAAAAAAATCCCTTTTTTTTTTTTTTTAATTGTTTATAACTTTTTGCAATTTTTATGTAAAAATTTTGGCAATTTTTCAAGGCTTTTTTCCCCGGACCCAATGAGCATCACAAAAAATTTTTTGGACCTTTTTCAACTTTCGATTAGACTATTTAGCTTGGGGAAAAAAAGTGAAAAAAAATTTCCCACATATTTTGGCACCCCCATAAATGAAATATTGTTTGACGGGGGAAACCCAAATTGGGGTGATATCCCCGTTAAAAAAAGGGGGACTTCCCAATGGTGATAACTTCCCCAATGGAAATGTTCATTGCTTTCAGGGTGATCAACCATTTTTGAAACTGAATAGGACAAATTTGTTGATATAATTCTGGCTATAATGTATTCAAATATTTTTTTTACCTGTTTTTTTCCTTTTTTTTTGAAAAAAAAAATGGATTTCGCACCACGCCAATTTTATATATTCCATTCAGGGGAGTGTATGATCAATCCCATCGCACGACAATAATCAAAAAAGCCCCAAAGAACTTTCCTAACGGTAAACCAAGGTGGATGTAAAAAATAGAATTCAAAAAAACTTTTTTCCCCTCATTCTCTTTTATGGGACATTTCATCAGAATGAAGTGTTGATCTATCAAGTATAATGAGGGGGAAAAGTTCCGCTGGGCTTTTAAATTTTTGGGGTTAATTTTTTAATTGAATAGTATTGCACGTACTTTTCAGCAATATTCTTCCCCCGGGAAATCAAAAATTTTTGGAAAAAAAAATTTTATAGCCCTTTTAAAAAAAACCTTTTTTAATGGCATCCCCTTTGACCGATATAAAAAAAAAATTTTGAAAAAAATTTCCCCCCGGGATTTAAAAATGTTTTAGTGAGTTTTTTTTACCGGGCAAACTTTCTACGTCGAAAAAATTCAAAGGGAAAAAAAGGGACAGACGAAATGGGCGTTTTTTTAAAAAGGGGGATAAAAAAATTATACGTTTTATTCTAACAAAACCAAAGGGGATAGGGGAAAGGATTTACCTTATTTTTCATTCCCAAAATTTTTTTAATTTAAAATTTTTTACGCATTTTCCAAAAATTTAGACCTTTTATACACTTGTGTGGGGGGGGGAACCCCAAAATTTAAATGATTTTTTGGGGTTTTTCCACTGCAACCATTAAAACTCGTCCCCTTTTTCCCCATGGGGAAAAGGGTTTGAATTTTGGGTAAATTTTTTGGAAAAAACCGGGGCTCGTATCATTATCACAAAATTTTTTTATGTCGTTTTTAAATCCTCCAGTTAAAATCTGTCTTTTCCAATACATCTCACGATATTTATCCATGATTTAATTGAGTACACTTTTTTCCTTCCTGAAAGGCCTGGCAACTATTACTTTTAAAAACAGCCTTTTCTCAACTTCTTTTTGGGAAAATTTTGGGGTCAAGGGGGATTTAAAAAAAATATTTTGGGGAAAGTTTCGGTTAAAAGGGGGTTGGGGAAAAGGGTATTTTTCATTTTAAATTTTGAATGGTTTTTTTTTTCTGGGGGGAAACCATTTTTTAACGGCATGATTTTAACCCAAAAATTGTTTTCAGAAAACAACTGCTAATGAATTTATTCAATGTATACTAATAATAGGCGGGGGTTTTAAATTTTTTCCCCAAAACCATGCTGTTAAGGGGAAAAATTCAAGATCCCAAAAAATGGATTTTTTCCCTTTTTTGATTTCGCCCTGGATGGAAAATTGGTGGGTTTAAAAAAAGGACCCCAAGATTGAACATCCCCCTTTTTATTCTAATACAATTTATATAAATTTATCATCTCCATTGAATTGACTAAACTACGGGGTTTTCCCTTGATTTAAAACCTTTCATTGAAGTTTTTTTTTATGGGGCCCCAAAGGGGTGCCCCCTTTTTAAAAACCCAAAACCAAAAAAAGAGGATTTCTCTATTCGCCCCCAACTTTTCACAGAGGGGTTTGATTCCGATGATTCTTCTCTCTTTGGGGTAAGGGGGTTTTTAAATTGGCCCCTTTCCCCAAATTTTTTTAAAAAACAGAATCCACCCCAAAAAGGGGAAAAAAAAAGGGATATTGATCGTTCACCCTCTTTTTTGGTCCTTTAAACCCCCTTCTATCAGGCATAATTTTTTAAAAAGGGGGTTTTTCCCATTTATTTTTTTTTTTTATTAGGAAGGGATCCCCTTTGTTTTTCATATTCTGAGGGAAAAAATGTCCCCCTGGGTAAAAAAAATGGGGGGTGATTTATTTTTCACTTGTGAACTTTGGCACACATTTTTAAAAATTTCTTAAAAAAACCCCCCCCATCCGTCAAAATGGTGATTTTTTTATAAGAGGATGGAATTTTATACAAAGGGGTAAAATAACTTCCCCCAATTTTTTTTAAATTAATTTATATTGTATAAAAAATAAAAGTTAAAATGGAAAATCATATTATTTTTTTTTTTTTAATATTTTGAATTTAAGGGGGGTGGGGTTTTTTTAAAGTAAAAAAAAAAATTTAAAGGGGGGGTAGGGGGGAAAATTTTTTATCCCCCAAAAGAGAAAATATTTGAAATTAAAAAATTAGGGGGCCAACCCCTTTTGGGTTTTTTTTCTGATGGGTTTTTTTTCCAAAATCCGGGAAAAAGTGGGTTCGTGACGTAAATTCCCCACAAAAAGTTGATTTGGCATCGTTGTATGAGTTGGGGAATCATGGAATTGGGGACGAAAAAAAATTTTTTATGTTATTTGATACTTTTTTTTCTTTTCCCCCGGGGGAATAGAATTTATCAATCGTTTGTCTCTCTTCACCCTCTTTTTTTTATATATCTGAAAAACAGAGGTACAAAAACTGCTGAAAATGAACAAGCTCCCCAAAAAAAGTTTGGTATTAAAAAATTTGGGAAAATTTTTTTTTAATTTTTAAAACCCCGGGGAAAAAAAAAATTTTTTGGGGGGCCCGGTTGTCCTAACACCAGTGAAAGTAAAAAAAAAATTTTTTAAAAAGGGGAAATTTTTTTTTTGTGCAGAACATTTCCAGGTAAAAAAAAAGGGAACGTTTTTTTAATTTCACTCAATGAAAATTTTAAAAAAATCATCGATAAAATACATTTTATACCCAGTCCTATAAACATATTGTTCTTTGGTTCCAGCCGAAAGAAGATCCCCATGAATTGGGAATATGCTAGAACAACGGGACCCAAAATTTTGTTCAAAGAAAGTTTCGTCCCCATATAAACCCTTTAAAAAGACTTTGGGGCTGACAATGTTTCATCATAAGTAAGACCACCAACGATGAAAAAAAACCCAAAAAAAAACACCCTTCCCCTTCCCCGTTTTTTTAAAAATGTGTTGAGGACTTTAAAACCAGGGGGAAAAATTTATCAAGATTTCGAATAGTTCTTCTCCTAGAAAACCAAGCGGGGACATTATCCGATTCACCAAAAAAACCCCAAAACCCCAAAAAAAAAAATTTTGGTATATCCTAGTCAGTCTTCTTTTAATCCTGATTGTGAAAATATCGGGGGCAGCAGCGCCAGCGCTTCCCCAAAAAGGGATTTATAGGAAAAGAATTTTATTTGGGGCCCCCCAAAAATTTTCCCCCATTGTGAAATACATTACCAAAACTGAAGAAATTAAATATATGGATGTTCTGATAATTTTAAAAAGATGGGGGATGTAAAAATGATTATTTTTGACTTTTTTGGGGGTTAAAAAGGTTCACAAGTTTTTTTACAAAAGCTGTGCCTATAGTGGAAAAAATTTTTTACAAGAGCTCATATTTTCCTGAAAACAAAAATTTTAAAGAAATTTGCCGATCCCTTTCAGAGCTCCTATAAGAAAGTTAAACCCCCCTTTTTAATTGTTGGAAATTGAAAAAACCCCTTTTTATCCGCCCCTCCCCTGATTGGTCAAATAGAAAAAAATACCCGTAAAAATTTTTTTTTTAAACCCCTCCAAAAAGGCAAAAACCAAAATTTTTTTTTAGGGCAAGGTGGACGAATTCTTTAACAACTTTGTCGATAAGATTTCCCCCTTTCCCCCCCATTTTGATTGATTTAAAAAAAAACTTTTAAAAAATTTTTTTAAAAAGTCAGTTTTTGGGGGAAAATTTTTTAAAAAGGGTTTTTTTTCACATTCTCTTCTAAAAAAAAATCTTTTTTTTTTTTTTTTATAGCTTTTTTCCATAGGGAAAATTTTTACCAAAAGAAAATTTAAAAAATGAGAAAAAAAAGATGAGTTAACGTCTTTACCTTTTTTAAATTTTTCCCCCAACAAAAAAAATTTGGGGTGGGGAAAAAAATAAATAATTTTTTTAAAAAAGTTTGTATGGGATTTTTTCAAGTCTATTCATTCTAAATTTTTTAAATTTTATTTTCAGTAGTTCAAAAATTAATAAATATTTTTTACTCATAAGGGGGGGAAAACTAAAGGTGGGTTTTTTAAAAATTTTTTTAAACAAACAGACAAAAACCTAATATATATTCCTTTTTAAAGCATTTATGATTGATTTTTTAATTTTTTAAAAAAACCCCCGAAAAATAATTCGGCGAATAAACCCCCCAAAAAATGAAAAGTAAGTTCAAAAAGGGGAAAAATTTAATCCCCCCTTTATTTTTAAGAATTCATCCATTTTTTTATCCATTCTGTTAAACTGTACAGATGCTTGGGTGAAATAAAAAAAAAAAAAGATTATGAAAGTAGTCCCATGTCGGGGGGGGTTTAAAATTAAAATTTTTGAAAAAAAAGCTGTTTTCCCCGGGGGGAAGATTATTTCTAGGGAAAAAATACAAAAGGGTTTGGGGTTTTTCCCCGGGCCCCCAAAAAACATAGAAAAAAGGGGGGAAAAACGTAAAAATTTGGGGGGGAAAATTTGGCCAAAAAAAAACATCCCCCCACTTTACCCAAAATTTTTTAAAATGTCAACCCATTAATTCAGGCGATCCTAAGAAAACCCGTTATTTTTCTTCCAAAAGTTTTTGTAAAAAAATGATGAAAAGTTTTTTTGGTTTTCTATCCTTTACAATGGTCCCCTTTTATCTTTTATGTATATTTTAGGGCCGAAAAGGAAAATACTTGCCGAAATAAGTTAATTTTTTTTCCTTTTGAAATTTTTTTACTGTGGGGGGAAAACCTTTTTTTTCTAATAAAAAAAAAAAAAAGGGTTTATATTTTTTTTTAAAAAGGGTAAAAAAATAACTTTTTTTAAAAAAAAAAACAAAGGGGGGTTTTTAAAATAGATTAAAAAAAAAAAACATTTTCATTTTTAAATTTTTTGCAAACCCCCCTTTTTTTGGTAAAAGTTTTTTTTTAACCAATATATTAGGGAATTTTAAAAACCCCTTTTTAAATAACAAAATTTAAAAAAAACCTTTCCCCTTTTTATTGGAAAAAAGCCCACTAAATAAAAAGGTGCCGATCCGGGATTACACAGTTCTTTTTTTTTTTTCGTTTTCTGTGCTTTTCTGAAACGGGGAAAAAAAAATCAAATATTAATATATATATTTATATATAATGCCTGGGGGTTCTTATTTCCCATTATCCCCCTTTTGGGGGGCCATAATTGATTTTCCCCTAAATAATTTTAAAATTAGGTTTTAAAAAAAATTCCCCTTTATTTGTAATAACCCAAAAAACCATTGTTCATGCCCTTTTCTCAAAAAACAAAAAACCCCCCATGAAAAAAAAAATTTCTTTTTTCCCCCTTTGGGTTTTAATTTTTGGAAAAGCCCAAATTCCCTTTCGATATACAAAAACCCTTCCCCGAGGCCCCCCAAACCCGCCGCCTCCTGCACCAAACAATTATTAAAAATTGGGATTTTATTTTTTCCGGGTTTTTGGGTTTCACATTGCAGATTTTTTTTTTTGGGGTTTTTAACTGTAGGGCCCAACAGCATTATCACCACTGGAGTCACGGGGAGATCCGTAAAGGGGTAACATTGGGGGATTTTTTTTTTTTATGCGAATGTCAGTTAAAAAGACTCGATATTTATTTTTTTCTATATACCCAAAAAATTTCAATTTTTCTTTTCCCGCCCCCCCAAAAAGTCATTTTTTTTGAATAAAAGAGTAAATCATCTAAAAACCCCCCTTTGGGGAATTTTTTCCCCCAACCCTTTTTCCAAAATTTTTTTTTAAAAACACACCAAATCGTTTATGATTTTTTAAAAAATTTTAAAAAGTTGATAAAATAAATTGATGGTTAACCTCAAATCTCAAAAATTTTTTATGGGAACGGGGGAAAACCCCCCAAAATTTTTTTTCCAATCTTCATCAAAAAAAGGGCCGTTAAAAAATTTTAAATTTTTAAAAAAAAAGAAACCCTTTTTTTGGGGAAAAGAGTTTTTTTTGGGTCTATAAAAAAAGAGTTAAATTTATTTTAACCCCCCCAATGGGGGTTTTTGGGGTTTTTTTTAAAAAAAACAGAATGCGTTTTTCCCAAACGGGGGTTTGGGGGGGTATTTTTTGATGAACGTGACGTCACGGGTACTCTTTCAACGCAATATCTTTTCGAAATAAAAAATGTATGATGACATTAAAATAAATTTGGGGCGTTTCAAAGAAATACAATCGACCTATAAGTTTTGGAATTTTTTTTCCCAAAAGGAAAAGGGGGATTAAAAAAAATTTCAGCAACAAAAAAATTTCTTTTTATCAAAAAAAATTTAAAAAAAAATTTTGGGGAAAAAAAAAAAAAAACTTTTAGTTTAAAAAGATAAAAGCCCAAACCAATGTCAGTAAAAAATTCTGAGTCACCCAAAAAAAAGCAATTGAATTTTTTAAAGCGTGGAAAAGATGGCAGCGGGACGGGGGGGGTTTTATTTTCCCCTTTTTTAAAAATTTTGATTTTTTAAAAATTTTGGGGGCCCACTCAAATCATTTACCACGTTTTGGGTTTTATTTAGACCCCAAAAAAACCTTTATTTTTTTTCAAAATTTTTTTTGTCGGGTTTTTTAAATTTTTTTATAAAAATTTTAAATTCCCTTTTTTTGTGGGGAAAAAACCCGAAGAATTCAGATTTAGGGGAAATTTAAAAAGGGGGAAATTTTAGCTGGGATTTTCTTTTTGGGGGGGCCCCGTAGCATTTTAAAAATCGAGGAAAAACAGTTTGGGGGACGAGGTGTTTTTCATCGGGGCTGGGCCAAACCGTAGAAAAAATTCAAAACTTGTGATATTTTGTGTGTTTTGAAATTTCCCAAAACCCCTTTAAAAAAGGGAAAAAAAAAAAAAGTTTTAAAAGGACTAAGTCAAGAAAATTTTTTTTTTTGCTTTATTTCACGTCGGCCTATTTCGCCCCAAAAAAACCCCCACGCCGGGGGAAAAACCCTTTAACCGGAAATTTTGTTGGGAACCCCCCTTTTTTTGAGGGGGGTTTTTTAACGAGCTAAAAATCTGCCCCCGGGACCCATCTTTAAAGTCCACATATTGGGAAATTTTTTAAAGAGGCTGTGGGAAAAATTTCCCCTGGGGGGTTTTTTCAAGATAATTTTTAATGAATTATTTTTTTTTTTCCTGTGCAAATTTTTAAACCTAAAGGGGGGGTTTTCATAAGAAACCAAGGGTTTAAGAACGTTTGGGGGCCCCCAAAAGGGATTTAACAAAATTTTTTTCCTAAAAAAGAATTGAGAAAGAAAACTTTTTTAGACGGGATTTTTAATTCCCCGGGAAAGATCGTTAATCATCACATAACAGAAAAAAGGGGGGTTTCATTCAGGACGTTTTTTGGGAAAAATTTGTAGAAATATTGGCTATTAAGGTTGTAAGAAACCTGCGGGAAAAAATCCCCATGAGAAAATTTAAGAATGAACCATGAATACTTTTGGGGGAAAGTCACCCAAGACTGTTTTTAAATTTAATTTTGAAGGATGAGTCAGTACTGAAAATATATAATTCCCCGGGCGAGGTACATTAACTCATCAAACGATCACGGGGGGGAAAAAAGCGATCAACGCAAAAAAAAGGAGAGGGACCGCGTCTTATCATAGTTCACGCAGATGGCAAAAAAACAAAATTTCCAAGCCCAAAATTAGGAAATAGCATAAGTAGCGACCCATTTGTTTAACCTTTAAAATCAAAAGGGGTTTTAAAAATGATTCAATTTACAACCAAAATTGTTGTGGGGGATTACAACGCCCCAAAAACATAACAAACAACTGGAAACATTGCTGACATCATTGTCAAGGGAAAACGGAAATGCAAGAATGGTTACGGGTTGGGGGGAACCTTTGATAATAAAGTGTTAAAATTCAAAAAATTTCCCAATGAAAACCCCTTAGGGACAAAAAAAATATGAAATAAACGAACTTTTTAATGCAAAAGTTCACGACGTACTGCGTCTACCTCCATATCATACACATCTAAATCCCATTGAGTTGGTTTGGGCTGAAATGAAAGAATACCGTCAGAAAAAACGTTTTAACTAGGTCATCAAATATTGTATTCTTTAAAGAATTCTCAGCCGACAGATGAAAATCTCGGAATGACCGAGCTGAACGGTTTGGGAAAGAATATATTTCGAAGGTACCAACAATGGATATAGTTGTGGAACAAAATTTTTATTAACTGGGGGAAAACCCATAGGATATTTTGAAAGTGATGAAACTGATGGGTCGGGGACGCCAAAAGAGCGATTTGTCGGGAATAGAGGAATTAAATAAAAAGTGTTCTAAAAACTCAACTGTTGAAAGTAATAAAATCCATGTAAATTTGTGAATTTTAGGGAAATTTTAAAAAAGGAATAAAATTTATGAATATTATTTAATTATTTAAGGGAAATTTGGGGATATTGTCGATTCTTATTATTCATTCGTCTTAGATAAAAGAGATTAAGGGCAAATGCTAATTCAATATATCCCTTTTCAGATGCATACATATGTATTTTTAATTTTTGGGAAAGTTGTTTTCTATAATTTTACGAAAACTCTATGCAGTCTTTATTAACATATACAGTTTTAAGGCGATTTTAATAATATCAAAATACAAAGTATAGTTAGTGAATAGCGTCGCCTAAAAAAAGGAAAATGGATTAAAATTTGAATGCATCTGATCTAATTTTTAAAAAAATCTTAATTTTCATCATTCCACATGACGAAAATGAATTTTCCAGGTAAAAAATTCCAGGGGTAAATTTTTTGAATTTTTAAAAATTTTTCCTCATCAATGCCTTGCATTTGAGATCAATGAATATTTGAAAAGAATGAAATACTCATCCCCCTTATATTTTAAACCATAGCACCCATGTATCATCGACATAAAAAAAAAAAAAAATAAAGAGTGCAAAACTAATCAAGTTGAATGTATTTAAAATTTTTCAGTCAATGACAAAAGAAAACCGATCAAAAATCATTAAAAACGAATAGGGCTTCAGTCTTGGGGACAACCTCCATCTTAGTCCTGGGGTTTCGCGGGGGTTGGGGCCCCGCCTTTAAGCGTTTTTTTCCCGGAAAAACCCTTTTCCCAAAAGTTTTTAGTTTGGGGATAATTTTTCCGTAGGGAAGCCAAACCTGGTCCCCTTTTTTTGAACCCCCCTGAATTACTTTTTCAAACAAGTTTTTTATTCTATCACGGGCCCCAAATTAAAAACCTTTTTACCCCCTTTTTGGGGGATTTTCAGCGGGTTTTTTCAGTTTATCTGCGTAGTCGTGGGACTTTTTAGCCCCCATGCCTGGTGACCCCAAAAACCGTCACGGGGAAAAAGGAGTTCCTTTAAAAAAAAAATCCCCCGGGGGGAAAATTTGGTTGAATTTTGGGGCGGCTGCTCCCGGGAATCAGAAAAGTAGTCTGCCCCCTTTTTTTATTTTTTTTCCACTACCTTAAAAAAATGTCACATAGTTCGGTTGAATCTTTCAACCATGCCATTGACTGGGGAATAAACGCCGTGATTCTGGTCTTGTTGATACCCCTCAGCCTTTCCCAAAATTTTCGAATAACCCTTTTACTCGGGGGTTTTTTCCTTTTGGGGGCCCCAAACTGAGAACATGTTGTCCACCAATGACCTGGCTACTGTCGATGCTTCCTGGTCCGGAAAAGCATAGGCTCCCACCCATTTACTGAAATAGTCCATGGGCAACAAGGATGTATTTGTTGCCATCATCCGTCATAGGAAAAAGTTTAGTAACATCAATGGCAATTTTTCGAATGGGGGTTTATTCCTCCATCTCCTTTCCCGAACCTTTTTTGGGGCCTTTTGGGGGGCCGCCTTGCACCAAAATTCCTAGATCGGCCCCCGACATTGGGAAACCCCGTAAAAACCCCTGCCTGATTTTTTCCCAAAGGGCGTATTGACCCCAGATGTCCTTTTGTTTTTCTTTATGAATTCCCCCAAAACTCCCCTTTCCTCTTTCTGCACAGAACCAATTGGGAAATTAGACTTTCCATTGCTGATTCCCCTATTTTTGAGTAGTCATTTTTCCCCAACAAGGAATCCCTTGTCCCCCTTGCCTTGATGATGGGGTCTCTGTCCAAAATATCTCCCCAGGACGGTCTCCGGGTTCCATCCCCTTTCCCATAATCCCCCCAAAAATTTGGTTAGGTTTCCGGGGGTGTTTTTCCGGTGGTCCCGTGGTTTTTAGTTAACAGTCTCGTGTGGGTTTAAACCCGGGCTCCTTCGTAGCATTTTAAACGCTTGGGGGTCACAGGCTTGGGCACGGTCATCTTGGCAACCAACACAGTGGCGTATGGGGTTAACCCCCTACAATATTTAATTCCCAAAAAAAAATAATTGGGGAAACTTTTCATTTGGGTGTTTTTAAAAAATACAAATCAATCTTTCTAACATGAAAAATTACAAAAAAATCGTGGATACCCATGGAAAAAAAAAAATTTGGGGGTTAAAAAAAAAACATTATTATTATTACTAGTTTTTTAACAAACAATGTATCCATAATGTTTCTGAACTATTTGAATGTGCCAATTTTTTTACTTAATTTTATAACCCAAAAACAATTGAAAAATCAAAATAAATTAGAAAGAAAATATTTGGGGAAAACCCAAAAAATATTGTGTGAAAAAAATATCAAGGGGTTTTTCAATGCATCCCCTTTTTTGATTTTAAAAATTTACTAAGAGAGTACATTTTTTTTTGGAATCTATAATTTTCCTATAACATTATTCCCAAAGATCCCTCCCAAAAATTTTGCAAATATCCCCCTAAAAAAACTGCGGGGTGGGGAATTTTGGGGAAAGAATAAGCCATAATGGGGGGGAATCATTTAAAAAACCCCCAAATTTTTAAATTCTTTTTGAACTCCAAAATTTTTAAATAAACCGTCAGTTCGTTTCCTTTAAAAAAAATGAATAGGTATCACCCCCCGGTTTTAAAAAAAAAAGGGGCCCCCCTTTAAATTTTTCGTT
>JAFIRS010006769.1:0-32305 GCA_018342105.1 Gonioctena quinquepunctata | reverse complement strand
AAAGACGTCGGTTGAGCCGCCCCGCATCATCGGGCCCTCCCATTTTCCCAAAAGGGGGCCCCGCCGCCATTCACTGATCACGTGACATTCCCTCCCAACCAATCCCGTTGAGGGGTTTTTGGGGTTGACCCCCCCATTTCAATATGCTGCTCGGTTTTGGGATAACGGGGGGGTTTATCACCACCCCCACGACCTATCAAAACCCTCTCCCCACCTCCCACCTCAATCACACACTTCCATACACAACATGGCTGCCAAATTCCGACCAATAAACAGGCCCCCTTATCCCCCCCCCCTCCCCACATACTTTCCATCCCCCCCCCTCTCACCCCCATCTTTTCAAAAACCCCTCCCACAACATCCGCCACCCTTTACCCCCCCCAAAAACCCCCCCCCTCGACTGCTCCCAAAAAAACCCCAAACCCCAAAAAACAGGGGTTGCGCCAGAAGTGACATAGCCCTACTACTAATATGCAATGGTAAGGAGGAAGTCAACATTGTATGATCTATTTCTTTCACCAATGTGTAACAATAATGTTTTTTCTTGAAAATAATTTCATTATTTCCAAGCATATAGTCCTGTATTTGTGTCATTTGAACACGAAACGTTATTTAACATTCGACTGTGATAGCCCGCATCATCCATCGCAATCACACTATTTGTTGGTATATTTGGTAAAAGTTCACATTTCTTCGAATAGTTCTGCCGTGGTATCGTCGTGATACTCAACACGGGAGTTCTTGTTACAGCATGAATTATTGTAACACGTTTTTTTTTCAATTCCGAATTTATGGCCGATACTTGATGGGAATCCATATTGAAGCAAACAAAAGACACTCTCTTCACTAAATTATTTTTACTAAAATGGGTTTACAAAACCACGACACCTATTTCGATATACTTCAGGTGGAGATAATAATGATAATACACCCGATAAAGCTATTGTATAGCACGTGTCGTGGTTTCGTAAACCCAGTTAAGTGATTTTTTCTAGTGGAGTGAGTGTCTTTTGTTTGCTACGCTTTTGTTCGATGTACTTTGGTTGTGGAGTGACCAGACGAATCTGCACAACCTCCATCTGGAACTTCATGAGTGTCTGCCACGTCTCATCCAGAAACAATTTACCTCCCCCCTTCTCTTTATTCATAGATTAAATATCCCATCCTGCAAATTTTCAAATGGGCTGATTCCCAATATAACATATTTTTTTTCATTCTAAACATGTTTTGTGGAATGTATTTCTTTACTGTCTCACGGTAACACTTTATTCCTGTGTCATATATTTTAACTTTACATCAACTTTTTCAAAGTAGTTATTTATTTCATTCGCATGGCATATACATTTCGATGAATTATATCCAGATCACTTTTTTTTTAAACTACAATGGTCTTTTTTATTCACTAAACACCACATTGTCTTTACTGGCCTGCGTATTGAGGCTGACGCACTGCACAACTTTTGAAAATACACGTTTATGAAGAATAGTATGAATGCCAAATATAACTTTTTTTAAACCACAAATCGACATGGAAACTCAAGCGTATCCTAATTATTTCGAAAAAACTAGTTTATAACATAATCCAAACCCTATATAAAAAGAGGTTGGATTAAGGTGGGCGTTCAAAGTAGTGTATTTTTATTTCAAGTTGCATCGATAAACGGTTACACTTTGAGAACTCAAATTCAATAGGTAAACTCAGAAAGGATAAGAATACTAATTGAAAATATTGAGATTGAATTCTTCTCAAAAATAAGAAGTTTTCTATCGAAAATTGAAGGAAATAAGCCAATACATGCTTTTTTTTATTTCAAACGAAAGATCCATGAAAATAGTTTAACTTCCGATTAAAAGCGAATCTCCAGACAATTTCGTTCGGGACATCAAATTGAGATAAGAAATGGGCGGCGAATAGCCAAATTCAAACACATAGCGAGAAATAATTCCTACTTTACCAACATTCTTACTGATTTCTCAGTCCAGCCGTTTTCGGATAGAGAACGCCATTGTAAATTTCATTCTTCCAGGGCCTACTATACTATAATTAAATTGGAATGTGATTTTGATAACATCTTTGGGAGTAGCAATATAGAGAAAGTGAATGTTTCGGATTCGGAAATTATTCATAATCCTATCATGGAGAGTAACTTGGGGAAGGATAAATAAAAATCAACAGTTAACGACGTGGTCCGGAGGTTTAATCTGTATAATGTAACGAAGCTTTTCCTGACTAATAGGCACACGAGAAATAATTTTTCTAAACTTTCTCCTGAGGATAGTGCACCTCTTTGCCACTTAAATTATTCAATATTTCGAAAATTGTGTTCTTTCGCAAAACGCTGACATTCTTACAAGCTTTTATCCAACTTTCCTTGTTTCTTGGTGATAATTTTTGATTTTTCGATTTGTACGTTCGGGTGAAATTTTGCAAATGAATTTTGATCCATTTCTAGTCGTCCGATTCACTTTGGCAGGTTTTCATAATTCCGGTAAAAATCTATTATGAAATTTTTGTTACAGAAAAAAAAATGACGGACTAGATTCGTGATTACGGGGCGCCTCTATTCAAATGTGGTATGTGGCTGTTTTTTGTGGCGATGATTTTTTGTCAAAATTCATTGATTTGAGATGGCTACTTCAAGATGGCGAACAAGTTTCACTTCCTATGGTCCAATTTATTCAAAATTAGTGTGTCGGATACTATGATTTTTTTTGGTCAAAATTCATGAATTTGAGATGATGAATTTTGTTATTATGGCCCGATTCTATTCAGAATTGGTATGCGGGTGTTTTTGGGGTCGAAGATCATAACTTTTTCGTCAGAATTTGATAAAATGACGGATTTTATGAATGACTAGAAAGAATTGAAGAGGAAAAGTTGTAAACAATTAAAAAAATATTGTTAAAGACAAATGTTTATACAAATGCACTAAAAGGAGACATTTATTTCTTCAATTGTTTGACCTAGGTAATTCTATGTATAATAGAAGCTTCAGGAGAATGGGTTTTGTGATCCGGGTTTTTGGGGTCGGAGATTATGATTCTGTTGTCAAAATCAGAAACATTCAGATTGGCAGCTCTAATAAACTTCTATAAAAAGGCAATGGGTTGTGTTAAAAATTACTCTCTGTACAATGCTTGTAACACAATGATGAACTATAACCATTAGCTTTTGAAGTATTAGAACGGAATATGGTTTCTTGGGAGTTTTGAAGGCGCGTAGTACACATTTTTCCATGGAAGTACTTTTTTTCTTCAGATATGTGACATATGTAAATTATTGTAGTCTCATATTCGTGATTATATACCTCGAATTGAATTTAGCTATTCAAATGCATTTATCTAACAAATCAGATCCCAATATCCGCGAATATACACCATGTTGCTAGTATATCCGCGAATATACACGCTACTTGCTATCAAGTAGGCATATACCATTGTTTATATCAAACCTATCAAAATAATTCAATCACTGTCAGAAGATGTCCAAGTCACTGTCAAATTAAACAAATTTTCCGACCGTTTCGGAAATATAGTTTTTTCAAGTGTAGGTATTGTAACGTAAATAAACTTAACTTGGTTTAACTAATTTATTTAACACTTAATCTACAACTTAATTTATATTACTACGCCACTGAATAGCTCGATCGTATGGGCTCGTTCAGACTGTCTACTCCCTCTTGAGGGCTGTCTATTTATCTCCGATACAGCATTCTCGATGTTTCGAATTCGGACGGTTGGCGACTAGCATATTCCAATTGTTTCCAATATTGACCGTTGTTTTTTCGCGGCAGAGCGACCGGATGGTTCTCGAATATCTCCGGGGATGATCTCATCGCTGTCGATGGCAACACGTGAGGCGACAGGTCCGGCCTAGGTTCGTTACATTGCCCCCTTCTTAAAGACATTTCGTCCCGAAATTTCATCCTTGGAGTGTGACGATATCTGCATGACTCCCCATATCTGCACCGTGAAGTTCGATGGAAGTAACACTCCACGGTCTTCATGATCGGTCGTGGAAGAGGGTTACAGCAAACCAAAATCTAGACGCCGCTGGATCTGAATATCGCCTCCAGCATACTTCTTATGACTCTCCAGTCCAACCCATCAATACCACAGGACAATTTTGGAATTGCTAGATCCACCAGATTCTGGTCCACCATAGTATCTCTAAGTTTGGTGAGACTCTTCCAGACATCTTCATAGGACGGTTTATCTTGGGAATGCCTCTTGGTAACTAGGTAGTAGATGTTTCTCTGGCCTTTCTTCAACTGTAGCACCCCACCAACTTCTGGATTCTGCTCCCGCAGTGTTTGGAGTTGACCAAATTTCTTGGAGAACACTACGGCGATGCCCCTGGACATTTGAAGATCTTCTGCCACACAGTGCGCTAGTGCGTAGTCAGCAGGCACCTCGAAAGGTCTCGTGACTCCTCTCTAGTACCCCCTTATAGAAATTTCTGCCCGTTTGAATACAAGGACATAAACTTCTCGAACGTCATATCATCCTGCGGTGGCTTGAGGGTGCGAACTTGGTCATGGTTTCCAGCGTAAGGGGCCAACCTGTTGAAATGGACGACCCTTGGTTTCCCTCGGGGTGGCTTATGGATTCGGTACACAAGGTCGTTTATCCTTTTCACGATTTTATACGGGCCTTCCGACGAGTTCCGCAACTTTGGTGATAGTCCACGACGACGTTTGGGGTTGTACAGCCAAACCAGATCACCAACCTTAAATCCTCCAGCGTCGGCCTTGATGTCATAGGTCTTCTTCATTTTATCGCTGGCACTCTGGATGTTCAACCGGACTCGTTCGTGGATGTCGTCCATTCTCTGCCGAAGTTTGCTGACGTAGTCCTCTCCCGCAGTGTCTTGTCCTGGCGGTATCCCAAACTTCAGGTCACAAGGCAGTCGCAGTTCTTGGCCCATTATAATACTAGCAGGAGTTTGACCGGTTGACTCGTGTGCTGCGGATCGATAGGCCATCAGGAACAAATGAAGATACTGGTCCCAGTCTCTTTGATGGTCAGAGACAACCTTGGACAAGTGGCGGTTGATCGTCCTGTTCATCCGTTCCACCATTCCATCGGACTGCGGATGTAGGGCCGTGGTTCTTGTCTTGCGATGTTCAGCAGTAGACATATTTCTTGGAAAAGGTTGGATTCGAAATTTCTGCCTTGATCCGAGTGCAGCTCCATTGGAATACCGAATCGACATATCCACTCTTTCACCAAGACGTCGGCGACGGTGATGGCTTCCTGGTTGGGCAGGGCATAGGCTTCCGCCCACTTACTGAAGTAGTCCATTGCCACAAGGATGTATTTATTCCCGTGGTCGGATACGGGAAACGGGCCGGCGATGTCAATGGCGATTCTCTCGAACGGGCTGCCTACGTTGTACTGACGCATCGGGGCCTTGGGTCGTATTCGAGGTCCATTGCTAGCAGCGCATACAGCGCACTTCCTGCACCAGTCCTGGACGTCAGCTTGACAATTGGCCCAGTAAAACCGTTGCCTCACTTTCTGCAGGGTCTTCGTCACTCCCAGATGTCCTCCGGCGACTCCATCATGGATTTTCCGCAGCACTTCCTCTCTTCTGTTCCTGGGAACAATTATTTGGCGTCTGTCTTCCCCACCAATATCGGCCTCCAGCACACGTTTCAGGATCCCATTGTCCAGAATAAGAGAGTTCCATTGTGCCCAATAGGACTTAACAGCCGGCGAGTAACCTGCGACTTCCTGCCATGATGGTCTTCGATTGCCCTTCTTCCAGCTGACGACTAAGCCAAGGTCGGGGTCTCTCTCTTGGTCTTTCTGGATCTTGCTGTCATTCCAGTTGTCGTCCATTGCCGCGGTTCTACAAAGTGTTGCTTCTTTCTCTTCTGCTCGTCGGCAATGTGAGCAATCATCTGGACATGGTCTTCGCGACAAGGCATCTGCATTCTTATGGCTAGTTCCGGCTCGATGTTCGATCTCGAAATCGAATTCTTGGAGTCTCTCGATCCAACGTGCTACTTGACCCTCAGGATTTTTGAACTGTAAGAGCCATTTGAGAGCTGCATGGTCAGTTCTCAACAGGAATCTTCTTCCATACACGTACTTGTAGAAGTGTTCCACTCCCTTTACAACAGCTAACAGCTCTCGCCTGGTGACACAGTAATTGCGCTCTGGTTTGCTAAGCGTCTTGCTGAAATAACCAATGACCTTCTCCTGTCCCTCCTGGATCTGAGATAGGACAGCTCCAAGTCCCACGTTGCTGGCGTCCGTATCCAAAATGAATTTCCCTTTGGGTAGGGGATAGCTCAGTATAGGTGCGTTGATCAAAGCTCCTTTCAGCTTCCTGAATGAGTCTTGACATTCTTCGGACCACTGGAACTTTGTTTGGCCTTCCGTGAGCTTGGTCAGTGGTTTAGCGATGTTGGCGAATCCCAGCACATATCGGCGATAGTATGTGCATAAACCAAGGAAACTTCGAATAAAAATGTTTCGGGGTCCTCACCTTCTTGTATAAGTCCTTCTGCAAGTCTTTCCTGGAGTACTTGCTTTTTACCTGTTGTTTCCAGTTCCCTTTCCTCCAATTCCTGTTTCAATTCCGCTACCTTCAAATCCGCAAGGCGCACTTTTCTTGAACACATTTTGTCTTTGACGAGGTATCAGTCTGTTTTACACGAAAAGTTATCAGTTTGTTAAAAATTCACTTCGCGAATTCTTTTCCACGGGCCACCAGTCTATCAGTTTATATACGCGAAGAGTGTATCAGTTTATATTCCCACGCACAATTGTCCACTTCGCGAAAACCGGGCCACTGTCTATTTTCTGTTTCACGCGAACAGCGTATCAGTTTATATTCCCACGCACAATTGTCCACTTCGCGAAAACCGGGCCACTGTCTATTTTCTGTTTCACGCGAACAGCGTATCAGTTTATATTCCCACGCACAATTGTCCACTTCGCGAAAACCGGGCCACTGTCTATTTTGGGCGTACAAAAGGTCTATCAATTTATTTTTCTGACTATCCACTCCACGATCACTTGTTTTTGTCTATTTTGGGCTCAGAGATGACTTTCCATTCTAATTTATATTACTACGCCACTGAATAGCTCGATCGTATGGGCTCGTTCAGACTGTCTACTCCCTCTTGAGGGCTGTCTATTTATCTCCGATACAGCATTCTCGATGTTTCGAATTCGGACGGTTGGCGACTAGCATATTCCAATTGTTTCCAATATTGACCGTTGTTTTTTCGCGGCAGAGCGACCGGATGGTTCTCGAATATCTCCGGGGATGATCTCATCGCTGTCGATGGCAACACGTGAGGCGACAGGTCCGGCCTAGGTTCGTTACAGTATGTTTATAATACCGGTTGTCAACGAATCTATTAGACAAGTCATAACTTCCTTAATATCAGGTGTATCAAAATGAGATTTAGTATAGGTAAATGATATGTGAAGAAAAAGGGTTTCGCATATTTTTAACTTTCTGGTCACTTCCGGTTTCACCGGAAATGGCGCGGTTGTTGAATTTTCAAATGGAACACCCTGTATATTGTAACATTTTTGGATTTCTGTGACAATTCTGCATCAGAATGTGACATTTTGAAATGTTTTTACACCCACTTAATTTTTTTAGAGTCACTTTTAATATTGCATCTAGGTGGCCATGATCGGACGTGAACTAATCTGAGGATTACAATCGCAAAGTTTTAGTGACTAGTATGACAAATAGAACAAGTTGGCAAAATTATATTTTTGTGTGTAACTATTATTTTTCAAAGGGTGACCATTTTTTGACAAGCACTTTCCGAAAAAAGAATTTTTTGACGAACCTAACGATACTAATTTATTTGCGATTGGATTGAAAATAAGATGATAAATTAAGTATTACTGAGGAAAATACTGAATAACAATGTATTTACTTTTGTCAAGTGTGCCATGGATAGCCATGGTGCATAATATTTTGCAGTTATTTTTATCAAGTCTTCTTTGGAAAACGAAACACTCACTTAGGTAATGACAGTGACATACGCTTCATGAACAGACAGTAAAAGTTTCTTGATTTTCGTTGAATTTCAGTTTAATTTTTCTTCAAAATAATGTATACTCAAAGTGAAAAAGTGGATATGTTATTAATATTTGGAGAATGTCATATAAATTCATGGAATGCTGCTAAGTCGTATGCTCAGAGATATCCCAGTCAGCCAATCAGTGTTTTCCATATGTTGAGAATCGTGTTAGGCAAGAAGGAAATCTAGAGGCGGAACAGAGGTTTGTCATACATGAAGAGACTGAGATTAACGTTCTTGCTATGGTTGAGGTTGATAAAACGATTCTTCAAGATAAATCAGTCAAGAAATGCAGATAAGTCACTAAAAATACTGATATCGAGCATTTAAATATCAGTTACAAGAACATTTGTATGCTGACGATGGGATAGACGGGTAGTGTTTCGTGATTGGCTGCTTCAAAATCAAATAGTTACCCCAAATTTTATCAATTCTATTTTTCGATGAATCACGATTTACAAATAATGGTATGTGCAATATGCAACATATTCGTTACGGGGTCCAACAAAATCAACATGCAATGAGAGAGGGCAATTTCCAAGGAAATTTTGGCGTCAATGTCTGGGCTGGTATCGTTGGAAACAGACTAATTGGGTCAATATTGTATCGAGGTCGGTTAACGGGGGTTGGGTACTTGGGTTTTCTTCAAAATGGAATCGAGGATCATCTTGATAATCTACCTCTGGCAGTTTTACGGCCAATTCAATTCCAACACGATGGAGCACCCCCTCATAATACCAGAGAAGTTCTTAGTTACTATATAATAGAGCATTTTAATAATCAAGTTATTGCAACCAATGGTCCAGAACGGTGGCCTGCCCGCTCACCGGATCTCACTGTACTCGATTTCTCTATTTGGGAATATGTTAAAGAGAAGGTTTACCATGCAACAGCCCCAGCCACTCTTGAAATCTTAGAAGAAATAATTTTACGGGCATTTAGAAGTAAACGCCTAAAATGTTACGAAACGTGTTGAGAGAAACAATTGAACTAGCTTAAATGTTTCTTGAACAAGGAGGAATGCACTTTGAAAATCCACTACAGTGAAATAAAATAAATTATTATCCATGGCACACTTGACAGAAGTGAATAAATTATTATCCAGTTTTTCCTTAGTAATATTGAATTTATGTTCTTATTTTCAATCCAATCGCAAATAAAGTAGTATTGGTAGATTCGTCAAAAAACCCTTTTCTCGGAAATTGCTTGTCAAAAAATGGTCGCCATTTGAAAAATAATAGTTAGACACGAAAATGTAATTTTACCAAATTGTTTTATTTCTATCTATCATACTAGTCACTGAAACTTTGCGATTGTAATTTTCTGAGATCACCTGAGGTCCTCAGATTAGTTCACGTCCGATCATGGCCACCTAGATGCAATATCAAAAGCGACTCTAAAAAATTGAATTAGGCGTAAAAACTCCTCAAAATGTCACATTTTGAACTAGTTTTGTCTCAGAAATCCAAAAATATTACAATACATTCAAAAATTCAAAACTGGAGCCATTTCCGGTGAAACCGGAAGTGACGGAAAAGTGAAAAATATGTGGGAACTCTCCTCTTCATATATCATTCACCTATACCAAATCTCATTTTGATACACTTAAATTCCAGAAGGTATGACTTGTCTAATGGATTCGTTGACACCCAGTATAATCTAGTCATATACTACTCGTGAAAAATATTTTGGGTAGAGTGTACTTTGATATTTTTTCGTCAAGTTTGTTGCAGAAATAACACTCCACCAAATTTATATTTTTGATTCTACAGCATCTTCTACCCACGGAGGGTCGTAACATTTTTCATCCCTCTGATTATTTCCTCCAGTACACAATTCATATAAAATATTTTTAACGTGGGAACCATATCTTCTCTCCACAAAATTTCATCTCTTTCTCAACGAAAATTGAAGAAGAGAAATATTCAAGTCGTTCAGAATGCCACAGATATTGGAAACTGCTTTTTTGTGAAATCTGAGCAAAGTTTTGTTGAGAAAATATATGATTTTATTTTTTTACCAACGATTATGAGCTGCAACTCTGATATCTTCTGTTGTAAGATTTCAGCCAGTAAATTATGGCATCCATGGATTATTAATTGATTTCATAAAAATCGGTTCATTCCGAACGACTTATCCAAACAAACTAACACAAAAGTCGCAATCAAAATACATATGAACCTAGGATTCAAAACTAATATATTCCTGGTTGACAATGCGATATTTTCAAAACATTCACTGGGATAATATCAAAATTCAAAATCCAATAACGATTCCTCTGCCGCTGGCGCTGGAATAATATATACTGCCGTAAAATCCGTAACGAGGATTCCCTTATTTCACCTTCATAGGGCAATCCAACCGACATTTTGCCAAGCTTGCCAATATAATTACGAATCTACAGGTAAATTGTTTTAACCTTTCTTGGACCTCATAATAATGGATATAACAACGTTGTATTTTATTTTCGAAGAATGTTATTTCGGAGTTACTATTTCACGAATAATTTCTTTCCGATTGATTTCCAAACAAAATGATAATCGGCACTTCAAGATAACTATTACATGGAGTAGGAACTTCATCAGCAACAGTACCCGCCGGTCAGTTCTTCGGCTATTGTCTCGTAGTAGAAATAAGTTTCGACTAAAATGACTCATTTGCACAATTGGAGACTTGGATAAATATTCACTATAATGCATGGTGGCTCCTCTATCGGATCAGTTTCACAAGAAATATTTGTCGCCAACCTTAACTTCCAATTAGTCATAATGATCGAATTACGTTGACAAATTTCAATTCACGCATAAAATTTAATATAACATAATATCAGTTGATTTACATATTTTGAAATCCGTTCCTGGAATCCCTAGATCTGGTAGTATGTTAACATTATTTTTCTATTATATTTCACATGTCGAACAATGGGCCATCATGAGAGTATGGAAATACCCAGTATATTGTAACATTTTTGGATTTCTGAGACAATTCTGGATCAGAATATAACATTTCAAAAAGTTTTTATAACTACTTAATTTTTTTAGAGTCACTTTTAATATTGCATCTAGGTGGCCATGATCCGACGTAAACTAATCTGAGGACCTCAGGTGATGTAAAAATTACAATCGCAAAGTTTTAGTTACAAGTATGATAGATAGGAATGAGACAACTTTGCAAAATTACATTTTCGTGTCTAACTATTATTTTTCCAACGGCGACCATTTTTTGACCAGGCACTTTCCGAAAAAACGACTTTTTGATAAATCCAACGATACGAATCCATTTGCGATTTGATTAAAAATAAGAACATTAATTAAATATTACTAAGGAAAATACTAGACAATAATTCATTAACTTTTGTCAAGTGTGCCATGGATAATAATTTATTTACTTTCACTGTAATACATTTTCAAAGTGCATTCCTTCTTGTTCATGCACATTTCAGCTCGTTCAATTGTATCTCTCAACACGTTTCGTAACATTTGACTTCTAAATGCCCGTAGAAATCTTTCTTCTAATATTCCAAAAGTGGCTGGGGCTGTTGCATAGTAAACCCCTTCTTCAACATGTCCCCGAATAAAGAAATCGAGCACAGTGCGATCCGGTGAGCGTGCAGGCCACCGTACTGGACCATTGGTTATTAAAATGCTCTATTAATTAATTAAGAACTGCTCTGGTATTATGATGGGGTGCACTACCTTGTTGACAGTAAATTCGTCGTAAAACTGCTAAAGGTATATTATTAAGATGATCATCGATTTCATTTTGAAGAAAACCTAAATACCTAACCCCTGTTAACTAACCTTGAAGCAATATTGGCCCAATTATTCTGATTCCAACGCTACCAGCCCAGACACTGACGCCAAAACTTTCTTGAAAATTGCTCTCTCTCTCTCATTGCATGTTGATTTTGTTGAGCCCATTACCGAGTATTTTGCTTATTGAACATACCATTATTTGTAAATCGTGATTCGTCGGAAAATAGAATAAAGTTGTTAAAATTTGGGCCAACTTTATGATATTGAAGCCATCGTCAGCATACACATGTTGAGGTAACTGATATTGAAATGCTTGTTATCCGTGCTCTTTGAGTATACATTATTTTGAAGAAAAATTAAACTGAAATTTAACAAAAATCAAGAAACTTTTACTGTCCGCTCATGGAGCTCATGTCACTGTTTTACCTCAGTGAGTATTTTGTTCCCCAAAGAAGACATAGTAAAAATAATTGCAAAATATTATGCATCATGGCTATCCAAGGCACACTTGACAAAAGTAAATGAATCATTATTCAGTATTTTCCTTAGTAATATTTAATTTATGTTCTTAGTTTTAATCAAATCGCAAATAAATTAGTATCGTTAGATTCGTCAAAAAATCCTTCTTTTGGAAAGTGCTTGACAAAAATGATCGCCATTTGAAAAATAATAGTTAGACACGAGAATTTAATTTCGCCAATTTGTCTTATTCCTATCTATCATACTACTTGCTGAAATTTGGCGTTTGTGATTTTCTGACATCACCTGAGGTCCTCAGATTAGTTTACGTCCGATCATAGCCACCTACATGAAATATTAAAAGTGACTCTAAAAAAATGAATTTGGCGTTAAACCTTTCAAAATGTCCAGAATTGTCACAGAAATCCAAAAATGTTACAATATACAGGGTGTTCCATTTTAAAATTCAAATCTGGAGGCATTTCCGGTGAAACCGGAAGTGACCGAGAAGTGAAAAAATATGCGAAAACTCTGCTCTTCACATACCATTCACCCATATCAATTCTCATTTTGATACACCTAATATTCTAGAAGTTATGACTTGTATAATAGATTCGTTGGCACCCGGTATAGTGAAATGCTCCTCGTTCTATAATTCAAAATATATTATTCTCTCAGAAAACAATTTCACACTTTTCAATACCATATCTCGAAAATTGTAAAAAAACTATTTTGTAGAAACGTCCAGGATTTCCAACTCTTATGATGACTTTCATCGCTGGTCCAGACAAAAAAACAGTTTTTTGCGAGTTTCGACCTCGAATATAAAGAGATAGTGTAGCATAGCGTTACTATGATGCGTTCTTCATAACGTCCACACAAAGTATTTGAAATAAAATATCCCACTGTGATTTTTTTTAGATAGAGGGATTTGAAGTGAAAATGGCAGGTTATCTCTCGCTTAGTAATCTTGAGAAAACGAATGAAAACAATGTTTTTGAATCATTCACCAAAATGGAGGATTTTTTATTTCGGATACCTGCCACTGGATCGATCTCCAAAATACCATCAGACATATAATCATCGCGTTAGTTTTTTTATGAATTATTAGTGAATTGCTACAAGTTTGGCTTGTTGGTATCTGAGATAAGCAAAAAGTGTTGGATATTTTCAGATATATATTTGTAGCTGGATTTTATATATCTTTTTCAGATACCCTAAAAATCAGAAGAGAGTCAAGCAAAATTCACCTTGACTATATATTTCCCAATCACTCCTATAACTATCGTGGACTTAATGGAAGAGATTGTATTTAGTGGTTTAGTAAAAAATATTTCTTTACCAGCTCTCGGGAAGACTGTAATTTTCGTCGGTTTTCAATGAAAGGGTTTTTGGTAATTCAATTTTAAATCAAAAGTGAGTTTTCATTGTTTTTTTGAAAACCGTATTTATCTTCATTTTTTTCTCCGGTGTCGGTGCTTTGTTAACATTCTGTTCCATATTTGGGTGGTATATCACTGCAACTCCGAGAATTGCTCTGAATTATTGTTATTGGTCATCTATAAAAAAAAACTAATTTGACAACGTAGGGTCGAAAATATTCTACTTATTTGAAATTAGGGAGTTGTCTACTGTAACAAGACAATAACATTTATCATGATAATTCATACAGGTACCATATTGAAAGATTGATTTGCTTGGAAATATGAACAGGGTGTTCATGAAATCAGATGTGAAATCATTTGCGACTCAAAGATACAAATTTCTCATCTCTTGGATTTTTCAATTGACAGAAAAATATTTCTATTCACTATTCAATTGAGAATTTTTCCCTTTTCAACCCCATTAAAACCCTTGAATATTTGACAAATTTCAATCATTCATACGATTCATATCCCATGTTGCTCTGTATGTTTTTTTTATAGATTCAATTTTTCTATTTCGTTTATGTTTCCAATGATTGAAAATAATTTTTTTCCAAGAATCAATTGTGTTTTTTCATGGCAGATATGTTTTGTATATTACTTTGATAAACTTATATTTAGCTTTTTTCTCCGAAACTTGTGGATTTATCATCACTGCAGTCACAGAAATGAATTCAAAAGTACTTCTGATTCCACTAATGAAACCAAATATTTTCAGGTGAAGAATGAATTGAGGAATGGATTCAGAAAAACAGCCATACATTTGAATCAGAAGTATGGATGGAATATAGGCGGAGAAGCTATCTACAATAACCGGAGAGCCACAACTGCAACATATGTAGCCGAAGGACATTTCTGAAAAAAATAAATCAAGACACTTCAGCCACTTACTCCATATAAATAAATATCTATGGAGAATAGTGAATATTTTGAAGTGACGGGACATATTTTTCATGAATCATTATTTTATCATAGCGCCTTATTCTCAGATTGTTTTTCATCCGAACGCTAATTCATCAGAATGAAAAAAATGGAACCTCACATCATTCAACCGTAAATTGGAATTGAAAATTTCACCTCTTCAATTTACCATATTGTTCTCTAGCAGGATGTCGACTGCAGATTTCCAGATTTTTTTTGTAGAAATTCAAATGATCTGAAAACGATTCCATCAGGAATGTAGTCGATGGTAACCGTAATCCAAAAGAATATTAAATTATTATTTTATTTTTTAAGTACTTTACATTAATCATGAATAAATATAGTTGTAGAAAAGACCTCTCAGGTATAACTCAAACACAACGTAGTATTCGAAAAATTCAATGTAATGCATCAGAAACGTTATTAAATCATAATTTAGCAAACCGGAAAACTTCATATCGTACCTTTCCATACCAGATGTGACGGAATACTGGTTAACTTACAGTTTTACCAGCTCTAACAGTTGGTAGACAAAATGATACTTTTTCTACGTGTGATTGAACATTGTTATGAAGGATATATAATGCTCCATTCTGTTAAAATATACTATATTTCAGCATCAGTATTAAATTTTTGCGAAGTTCAATTTGAAATAGTATATATGAAGGAAAGTGACGATACGATTACACACTGAATGTTGCTTTGAGGTTTTTTTTAACATATATTTGAAAAACGGGAAATTTTTTGGATATTCCTAGTTATGATGGAAAAGTGCGAGTTTGAAGACTGGAGGCTTATATTTTATTGATTCATTGTAACCAAGTTTTGTGAGATAACATCATGCGTTAAGTAACAAACTATAATTGTAATACTTTGATGAAAATAAATTTGTCATGTTGGAATTGGGAGGCGGCTCTCAAAAATCAAATGGACATGAAAACAAATAGAGATTATGTTTGTCTAGGTAACCCCCAACCGGTAGTCGCTAATTATTTATATTTTGAATAACTTTTGACCATAAATCATCAAACAAAGATTTGATTCAAGTTAGTTAGGAGGACCGAATAAAATGGAAACGTTCCAATTAAATATTGAATAGGACGATTTCTTCGAAAATTCAAAAGTCTGCGATAAAAATGAAGTTATTTTTTGTGAATATCTAACAGAAAACAACTACTTTCCCGGCTAAAGCCACGCTGAACATTGAACGATGGAAGATATTGACTACAGTTTATCTTTGAGTCGCTGTTGATTCCACATCTGATTTTATGAACTCCCTGTTCATATTTTCAAATCAAATAAAAGCTTTTGATTATGCAGTTCATTCCAGTTCCAATTCAAGACCACTCGAAAACTTTCTGAATTCTGCACAATTCGTGAGCATTTGTTCCGATCCTCGGAAGTATTTTCTGACTCTTCAATGATCGATCCAGAATTCCTAATTATTCCAACTACTGAACAAAAGTTTGATAACGTCACGTCAAATTTTAAATTCAGTTTTGCTTTCATTTCAGATTACCATGGCTGTGATGACGTCATTTTAACATCGTGATAGCGTCAAAAAAATATTTATAGAAATCTACATTTATAACGGCGAATGTGAATCGTCAGTGGGATTCTAGAAATAGCGATATATATCAGTAATCTGCTCGAAAAAAATTACTAGAGACCGTTTTTCCTTTTTTCGTCGACGATTTCCCTCCTACTGTTTTCTCGCTATCTTCGTTCTTCCTCCTCTTGTCTTTCCCTCTCTCTTCGTTTCTTCTCCTTTTGTCAACAAACCTCTCCCCTTGTTTTTCTCCCTGCTGTCGTTTCTCCTTCTCCTGTTTTTTCCTCTGCCTTCGTTCCTCCTCCACTTGTTTTTTTCTCTGTCGTCTTTCCTCATCAAATGGTTTTTTTTCCAGCAAATTCGCTCGGCGAACTGCTGCTTGATTGAAGTTGAAACGTTTCCGGATGGCGAAGTAGGTAATAAATCATTGGTGAGACCTGACATATACGTCTAAGCCCTTTCCACTTGTTTGAGATATACTCAAGGCACGCCCAGATACGCTCCTGAATAAGCTTTGACTAACGTTCAGGAGAAATTATTTGCACTAGAGAAGGATGGCCAATAAGATGTACTTACTATCAAAAACAGATGGTTCAACAAAGGGGGACTCGAAATTAGCATGGCAATTGCTTTATTTTTTCCCGACTGGAAATTGCTTCATTTTTACTCGACGCGCGATGCAAAAGAGGGTTATGTATTTATCAGCCTATGTATGTATGTATGTTTGTTCCTTTGAGGCGCTCTAGAGACCATACGCGTGGGCCGATTTTGATGATTTTTACGTCAATCGAATTGTCATGACCGTAATCAGAATTTGATATGGCGACAACCAGTCGCCATATTGTAAATAAAACATAACAGTAATGATAAAATTCAATATGCGATAACCAGACGCATATTGTGACAAAATTCAATATGGCGACAACAGACGCCAAATTTTGAGAAAGTTATAACAACGTATAGCTTGGTACTTCAGTAATCGGTTAATTTGCTTGTAGTTGGTTCATTTCGGTTTCAGTTACTATTTAGTTAATTTTAATACACTATCACTAAATTAAAAAAATAATTAAGTACAGTCAAACTGGCTATAACGAACGCTTATGACTCAGATTATTATCCCCATAATCCTGACTGAAAATGCAATTAAAAAAAAACAAAGAACCGACTGCGTAAGAGAGAACTTTAAAACAGATGGAAACAAGATGACCAGGAAATATTGTCAGAAAATTATGTTTTGAGACGTTAACTATCGAACTCAATACAGTAAAAATCTCACGCAGTCGGGGCAATAATATATCTTCATTGTTAAATTAAAGAAGATGCCTGACTGCGTAAGATTGTTTACAGTATTGGTTAATATTAACCTCTTATAACATAATTTTCAACAATATTTTCTGGTCATCTTGTTTCCATCTTTTTTAAAAGTTCACTTTTTACGCAGTCGGGTTTTTTGTTTTTTTTTAATGTTTTGATCTTTCTGGTGTGTTATTCTGCTCCTTCTAGTGTGATAGTTAATGATACAATTTTAGGGGAATTTGATAGTGGCTCATCATGAAATGTTGAACGATCAAAATAAAAAATTTATGTTAAATATTGTGGAGTATTTCCGAAATAAAAAAAGAGACTTCTGCTGAAAACATTTATGTCATTAATTGTGCATTAAAATTAAGTTTGGAGACAATTTCTGGAATACGGTACGAAGGCCTACGTCGAACAACTGTGAGTATAATTATTTCTTTATTTTTATTTACTGAATGTAACGGTTTTATTTGATTTTTATCAGGTCTCTGCAGAAAGGAAAGCTCACACAACACGATATTTCCCCGAAGGAGTTAAATCTGCAATACAGTTATTCATACCATGATAGAAACTATATAGTTTGTAATAAGAGAATACCTACGACAAGAACTATTACTAGATAGACATATTATAGATGTCTGTAACACAACCTCAGGTATGATTTAAAGAGGTTTGAATTTTTGTTTTTCAAAAGATAATGGTCGATGGGCTCTAATGGAAAAGCCAGAGATTCTTTGAGATAATATGTGGATGATGCTGCATGTGATAGTCCCTTAAATGTGGTTTTTCCTAATGAAATGTGGATTTTTCAACATGGAGCCTGGTTGACCATGATGTTAAATATGTGCGAAAGTAGCCCAGAAGGCAAACGATACCTAATGTTCGGGCTGGACATAGAGATCTTGCCGGTTGTTTCACCGAAAATGGAAATATCGCATGACGTCCATTCAAATCATTTATAGCGTTAAGTTTCATCTATAAGCTTTTCTGAGGGTTCCGTTTATCTGGATAAAAAAATATTTCTATCAATTTCCCTCAATTGTCGGTCTGTCTGTGACATCCATTTGCTCAGAAATTGTTCCAGTAGTAAATTGTGATTTGGCATTGTAATGATGAAGCCAATGACTCAAAATTAGAACTCAAAAAATATCTACATGATACTTCACAGAAAGGACTTGTAGTGAGAATTCTAAAACAGATTTGTTGAACTGGCATTCCAAAACCCATAGATGAGCGCTCTGTATCTTCCATAACGAAACCGGTAAACACAGCGATTGCCAAAAGTCCAATCGTCACGGATAAGGGGTATATACTTAGTCAAAGAGCTGGCTACGTAAATTAACAACTGAAATTTTCACATAGAAACCTTCCTTACTAGCAGACAAGTGTATACCTCTGTAGGCAGAAGTCACAGTCCCAAGGCTGAAAGCGGGGGCGGGCGGTCAAATATTCTTCCAGAGCGCCCCCGCTTTCAGCCCCGGGACTGACTTCTGTCTAAAGAGCTATACACTTGTCAGATAGTAAGGAAAGTTTCCATGTGGAAATATCCCTTGTATCTTATCATGTTCAATTTACGAAGCCAACTCTCCGTCCAGTACTAATGCCGCTCCTACTATAAATGATGTTGCAACGATTCCAAACCGCTCGTCTCTGCCTAGAAACTCGAGTATTTCTAGAAAAGATGTGTCAGCTGCTATTTACCATGCTAAGACCGAGTCCAAGTGTAGAGACATCATCCAACTGGGCACCAATCAGGTAGTCCCTGGAAATCAAGAAGGGTCTACTCCCGTTTCGCACAGGAAGAAGAAGAAGCACTGGAACAATCCTGTAATCGTTGAGCAATTGGATCTCCCCACTGGTTCAAGGATCAAGTATGCTTCCAAAATGTCGTTTCTACATGCTTACAAATTGCATCCAGAAACTAATCCTGAGGATCTCACTTCTATTTTAAGTCCGTTGTTCCCAGAAGTCAAATGTGGAAAACCTGATTCAATGTACCCAACTTTTTATTCTTCCGTTAAAGTGACTATTCTAGAATCTAATGTGGAGGAGACTTTGAATCCTTCTATTTGACCGAGAGGAATATGGGTGAATGAATTTATTTACAGGAGACCAGTCGACAACTCTATAAAGTAAACCAATCTGAGGTTAATTCCAATGAGGTTAGCCTTTTTCACATTGATATACAATGTCTATACAACAAAGGGGGATTAGTTCTTTTTGTGGAAAATAATCATTTGTACATTTTTTGTGTGTCAGAACACTGGATGAATGGAGAAACCATCGAATCCGTTATTTACCTGGATACTATTTAGCCAGTTATTAATGTAGACATATTCATGCACATGGTGTAGCAATTTTTGTAAGGAATTCGATTTCTTTGAAACATTTATATTTGGACGATTTCTCATGTGAAATGGATTTAGAAATCTGTGGAATTGAAATTTCAGATGTTTTAATTTTTTTCTCTGCAGATCATGCTCTGGCAATTTTGAGAGTTTTCTGAGCATAATTGGCTTTGTTGGTGTTGAAAATCAACAGAAAACGAATTATTGCAGGTGCTCCAACGTGAACTTTCTCGTCCCGTCAGCTAATTTAACAATTTTATCAAATTAACCCACCTCGTTTGATTCACTCATCAGTATCTCTGACTTGACGAAAATTGGTACAGATAGTTCAACTTGTATTGATAACATAATCACAAATTTGGACAGCGAACACTTCAATACTCGGGTTTTCCATCCTTGCTTATCAGACCACCTGGGCCAAGTGTTGTATTATCATAATTACACTGTAGGACACGTGGATTAAATTGTTTGTAAGAGAAAAATCAGCCTTTGTGGTATTCAAAAATTACGGCATGATCTCGAATAATTTTGTTGGGATATTTTTTTCACTGAGGACCTTAAAACTGGTAATGCCTACTTCAGGAATACTTATGTTGAATTCCTAAAAATATATTTCATTTGAAAATTATTAGGGATAGCATTGAAAACTGGCTAGACGATGTGGTGTCAGACAATCACAAAATTGCACAAGTAACCCCTTCTGTGAAGTGAATAAGTGTGGTGAAGGGGTTACTTGTGCAATTTTGTGAGGAATAGCATTGAATAAAAATCGCGTGTCTGTTGGTTCAATGAAGAATTATTTAACATGCGTCGAGCACTCTCTAATGTGCAATTGATATACAATGTCACAAAAGATCAGATGACATTGGATGCTTATAAACTCTTACGTTAAAATTATAGGAATTCCATCAAGGACACCAAAATATTATCGTATGAAACTTTTTTGGAAAATTCCTCAAATATTAGCAGGGCCTCCTGGAGACTAATCGACTTCGAGTGTAACAGAAACCCCCTGAGAGAAAAAAAAGTTTTTCTCATATCGGAATTTGAATTCAATGAATATTTATAAGCTTCCCTACCAAAGGCAAATCACGAACCTACTGAATACTTGAAGAATCTCAGTTGACCCGTCAATTCTTTCTCATTTTTCCCTGTAACATCCGAGGAAGTTATGGGTGCAATTAGGTCTTTGAAATATTCAAGTAGTCTAGATTTTGATGAGATGAACAGCGCAGTGATGAAGCTATAGCTGATATTATTGCGTCTCCATTAACAATTTTAATCAATGAATTTGACCAGGTTTGCTCAGAAAGAAATGAGGATTCCAAAAATAATTTTTCCTTTGAGAAGAAGCAGTGGCGTATCACTTTTCTCTTTGAATTGATTCAGTGCAAATCCCGCACGAATGCCACTGGCAAGAATAAAAAATTATGTTGTACAGCAGAAAATGCCGTACAAAAATAAATTAAATCTTCAACACCTTGTAGTTCAAAAGTTAAGACCTTTAGAACATAGGTTCATATCAAGTTTTTTTCCAAAATGGACCCAAGAATAACCTCCTCAGATATTAGCATGTTATTAAGGAACACTCTGTATTGATGCCACAAGAGTAATACCGAAAACATGAAAGTATCATTGATAATGTTGACGATTCCGACAAGAAAGCGATAAGACAAAAAGTCAATAAATTTTTCTTCAGATATGAAGTTCCCACAATTGATGGAGTTTTACTGATGATTCTACCAAACTTCAGAAGGACAACATTTTATAAGTTACTGAAATCAATTAATTTTAAATTCGAAAGACAAGGAAGGAATAGCATGCTCATATACAAAAAAAAAGTATAAGTATGGAGAAAAAAATTCTTGAAAAAATTAGGGAGCTCAGCGCAGGATGCAGGGCATACAAAATCGAAAGTTCAACACCCTGAATATTTTTTTGGTCATGTTTATTTGAGGATAACCCATTGGATACTTATGAATGCTCAATACTTTAACATGCTATAGGAAAATACAATTTTTCAAAAAACAAATCATTTAATGATTACTTTAGAAATTTTAGGCAAAGGAAAGCAAAAATGGATTTGTTTCTGATGTCTTATGGGCATTCGAATCCAACAAAAAAGGGGACTACCACGGTGATTTAAACGGTGAATCATTCGGAAATTGATGTCCAAATATATTGCCAAAACTGGATGAAAATTCCGTAATTGTTTTAGACAATGCGTCATACCATTCACGAAAAATAGAAGAAATTCCTTCCACAGCTACTAGGAAGTTGGATATTCAAGCACGGTTACGCGCAAAAAATATTATATTCTTTGTTGGAAGCACAATCATAAGTGATTGTTCGACAACATAAAGATAAATACAATAAGTAGATAGTCGATGAAATTGGAAAAAATCAAAACGAAACGGTTTTAAGATTGCCACCATACCATTGCGGTTTGGAGCCTTTAAAACTTGAATAACTCCCGCCACTTCAATCATGCAGGGCCGGCTCAGCTGACATGTGCAGCTGTGACGTCAGGGTCATAGGCCGGCCCCCCAAAATTGTGATATGTGCGACCCCAGACCACCCCTACAATTGAGTATTGGGGCCACCTTACGATAAGCCCCAACAAACTTCTATACCTAATTACAATGAAAGAAATAAGAAAAGCTTCTGTTGAGATTTGAACTCGAGACATTCGGGACACGAGTCGGACGCTTTCCCAACTGAGCTAGCAAGCCTATTAAATATCATACGCAACATTAATGTATAAAAAGAGAGTACGATAATTTGTCATACCCGTAGGACGCCCCTGCAAACTCCTTCAAAAGTGGAAATTTCGTGTTTGTACAGGATACAGTATCTGATAACTTTTCACTTGATGACCAATACTACGTACATTATGTTTTAGAAAAAAACTCATTGTGGTTAGATATGTTCAGAGTTAGACGATGGAAATATCATATTCACTAGAATTGCGGTTTGATAAGACGGCGCTCGCTGGAAATTGTAATGTACCCCAGCTAATAATGGGTAGGATGTGACTTCACTTGTTTTGACGATGAGGTGTGATAAGCGGCCAGTCACGTATAGCATAGTATCCCAGAGGAATATATATATATATATCGTAATGAAATGTTGAATTGTAAAAATAATAGTTGATATTCATTTATTTTCTTTCGAGTTCAATTTTTGCAACTCGTTGGGTGACAATTGTTATGTAATGAGATTTGTAAAATATTGTTGTTAAATTTTTGTTTCACTTTGGGTTCAAATTGATATGATATAGATAAGTATTTTCACCCTGTATACTATATTGCAATGTAATAATAATTGCCAACTAACGTCACTGTTCTCTCGTCACGTTGCTGCCAATTGTTATCACTTTTCTTACCACAGCTAAACTCAGTTGGTACGCCTCTTGTCTCAGATAGCTGGTTCAGGCAATTGAGCCACTACTTGATGTCAAATCTCAATCAATTCAATGTTTATAAATACGATTGTTGATCATTGTGGAAAACAAACAAGAAAGTATCAAAAAGCAATTATTTCCTTTATTCGGAAAACTTAAATTAACCTGGCCTACGATAAATAACTCATTCTATGGTCAATCTACAAATTTCCATGGATAATCATGAGAAACAGTCATGGATAAATATACACAACCTCACTTTTACCTTGAAGGTTGAAAATTTCTTCAATAGTTCAAAATCAAATGAAATAAAGTTCTTCTGATGTGATATGAGTTATTAGTGAGGTTATTCAGTTCGTGATGTGCACTAGAAAAGTTTATACCTGACGCTGGAACTGTCGCTGTTTCAATACACACCAAAAATTTGAATTCCCTTTCAATCCACTGCTCTCAGGGAACTCCAATACCAAAAACGAACCATACAAATCCAGAAATCAGCTTTGGAATATTTGTATATGGAGTACATACAAGGTAATGTTGTTTGCTGCTTATATTTATGGAATTATTGAATTTTTCTTTTCCTCCAAACAAAACGTGGCATTATTTTTCAAATTATTTTCAATCTCCTTGTAGCTTTGTTTTCTGTCACCTGGATACCATTCCTCCCTTTTTCCAATCATTTAAATTTTCAAATTCGCGCACTTTGTTGTCACAGTTTTACTCTTTGGGGTTATTTGTCAAAACTTATTAACTAAAATATTTTTCTTTTCTTACAAACTATGTACAATATTTATTGATAATTGCCTCTGACACTTTTCCGTTCTTATTTTCTCACAATTTCAAATCTTACATCTGACCATACTGTTCCCTGATTGGCTTTTGTCATCAAGAAGTTTGTTGTTCTCCCATTGGCTATTTTTAGTTAGTACAATTTCATATACTGTATGTTTCAAGCTTATCATTTTGTTGATCATATTTTATTCAGGATGATTTTGTGAATCTAGACCTTTTTTGTTGTCTTTTTAACAATTATGGGTTATAATCATTATGACAGTGTATGAAATTGATTGTAATATAGTATTTGGATATTTTTATCTATTAATATTATACAGAGGCTTCATAAAAGAAATAGAATCTTAAAAATATGTAAAAACAATATCTCTTGAACTACTAACTAGTAAGTAATTATTATTTTTGTGGGTTTTTTTATGGAAATTATTTCTTTTTTCCTTTTAAATGATTTTTGGTCTTTCATAACATAACAACATTCCTAAATTTATATTCAATATTTTTCTATAGTTAGAAAATCTTGAATATCAATTTCTTTATTTATATTCATTAACTCTACAATAACTAATACTATTTTTCTAATTTCAGGAAAATACCTATGCTGGATTTTCCCACCAGTTCAAGAAAACAAGTTCTACAACGATAACTATTATTTACAACCACTAGTACTACGTTCTTTTGTTCCAGAAAAACTTGACTTCAGACATCTCTTTGAATCGAGAGAGAAAACTTTTCAAGATATTATCATATATGACATTTTATATATTATTATTATCTTACTTTCATTTTATATTTTATACTGATATTATTTTCAATGATCGATTTTACAATTACTGGTACTTTTTTCAATTATACTGTTTTATTATTTTTCCTATCTCTTCCTTCAGTTGTTCTTTATATTCATATTGAATTGGATATTTTATTAATTTGAATCTCTCATTTCATTTACTTTTATTTTGTGTACATACTCTTTCGCTTTTTCATTATTCACACATAATTAACATATTATATTCATTTATAATTCATTAATATACCTTCATTTTATTTATCAATATACCTTCATTGTATTTATCATTATACTTCTATCATCATCATCATATATCTTATAATATACTCCTTTAGTATTATTATTATTATCATTTCCACTTTCATTTCTCACATACATTCATTTTATACACAAAATTTTTCATCTTCTTTCTTTTCATTTTTCTTCAAAATTATTTTTATTATCCATTTCTATATTTTTCCTTTTTATAATCTATATTGTTTTTCACTTTACTTTATCTAACTAACCTATACCAATAGTTGCATCAACTTTTCTGTTTTTCAGTATTATGATTGTTAATCAATATTATTGTTTTCTTTCTTGAAATATTCACTCATGTGTTGTTTTTGTTTCCTCAAATATTTTCTCTCAATGATATATTTTTTCTTTACGTTTGTTTTCCATTTTATTTATTTATTCAAATGTTTCTGAAATCCTACCTATCTATCAAAATATTTTTTTAACTTTTTCCTTTTTTATTACCTAACTTACCTATTAAATTTATTATTCCCTAAATTTCCATTTTATTATTTGTCTCTCCTTTATGGAATCCTACTTGTTTCATTACTACAAGCATATATTTTATTTCAACCATTTTCAATTGAAATTTTCTGTTAACATTTTCAACTATTTTCATTTTCATAATTTCGACTTTTTCTTGTTTTCGACAGTAAAATTTATTCCCATTCTTTCCTATTTTTATTTTTGACATTTTGCTATCTATATTATTATTATTTCATTATTTGTATTACTTTCTTTCATTTCAAAAATTTATTCCCCTGTGAATGTCATTTATTTGCATTACTCTTATTTTTTCAATTATGTTCTTTATTTCCAATTCAAAATTTTTGTGAGCCATTTTTGTATCATTCATCCTTATTATTGTAATTTTTTTATTTATGTTCCCTATTTTTAACTCAAGATTTTTGTTATCATGTCATTCATTTTCATTATTATTATTTATCATTTTCGTTCCCTTTTTGCAATTCAAAATTCATCTTAGCCATTATTATGTCATATATTTCCATTATTTTTACTTTATTACTCATTTTACCCTTTTGCAACAAAACTTTTTTATTTTTCACAATCATATTATCTATAAACTCATAATTTTTGTGATCTAGATTCATTTTTATATTTTGTATTTGTGTATAATTTTTTTCTAATAGACTATTCCTATGATCTGTTTTTTGTATAACTACCTCATGAATTTTATTTTGCTCAGTACTTGTTTCAATTGATTTATATATTTCTTCTGTACTTTCTTTGAAATTTGTTTCCATTCTTTCCTACTTCCTATCTTTCTATCTGTGTTTTCTCTAAATCCATTTCTTATGAAATCTATCATACTATCATGGTTTTCTTGCATTTTCTCATCCATTCTTACTAAAAATTCCATTATTTTATCAAACCACCTCTCCATTTGTGCGCTCTTACTTTCTGTTTCACTCCCTCTCACATTACAACTCTCTCCTTGTTCCTGATCACCTCTCTCTCTACCTTCTGCAGCTCTTCTAAACCAACTTTCTTACCATCTCTCATATCCATTTTTTATTCACCAATATTCGCTTTACACGTTGGAATGCCAATTACTAATGTTCGCACAGTGTTGCGATAAATATTAAGAAATAATATATTGCTCTTACTTTGCCTTGAAATGATATATTGCCCTTACTCTGCCTTGAAATGATATATTGCCCTTACTCTGCCTTGAAATGATATATTGCCATTACTCTGCCACTACGTTGCGGCGCCAACTGTTATGAAATGATGATATATCAATTATTTTGTTATTATTTCGCCCCAATTGTTATTATAAAATGATGATTGCTAATAATTTCTGTTCGTAGTTGGGAACCAAATTGTTATGAAATGTGATTTGTAAATAATATGTTGTTGTTGATTTTTATCCCTCTTGGGTTCAAATTGATATGATAGATAAATTATTTTCACCCTGTATAATATATTTCCTGTGTAATAATAATTGCTAGCTAACGTCACTGTTCTCTCGTCACGTTGCTGCCAATTGTTATCACTTTTCTTACCACGACTAAACTCAATTGGTACGCCTCTTGTCTCAGATAGCCGGTTCAGGCAATTGATCCACTGCTTGATGTCAATTTCTATTCAGTGTTTATAAGTGAGATTGTTGATCATTGTGGAATACGAACGAGAAAGTATCGAAACACAATTATTTCCTTCATTCAGTAAAACTTATATGAACCTGGCCTACGATAAATAACTTATTCTATGGTCAATCTACAAATTTTCAAAGACAATCATGAGAAATGGTGACGAATAAATTATACACAACCTCACTTTTACTTTGAAGGTTGAAAAATTCTTTAATAGTTCAATATCAAAATGAAATAAAGTTCTTCTGATATGATACGAGTTATTTGTGAGGTTATTCAGTTTGTGATGTGCACTAGAAAAGTTTATACCTGACGCTGGAACTGTCGCTGTTACAATATGCACCAAGAAATTGAATCCTCCTCAACGTACTGCTCTCAGGCTCTCCAATACCAAAAAGGAACCATACAAATCCAGAAATCAGCCTTGGAATATTTTTATATGGAGTACATAAAAAGGTTATGTCGTTTGCTGCTTATATTGATGAAGTTATTGAATATTTCTCATTCCTCAAACCCGAACGTGGCGTTCTTTCTATCATTTTCAATCTCCTCCTGGCTTTGTTTTCTATCACCTGGATACCATTTCTCCCTTTTTCATATCATTTAAATTTTCAAATTCGCTCACTTTGTTGTCACATTTTCACTCTTTGGGGTTATTTGTCAAAACTTATTAACTGAAATATCTTTCTTTTCTTACAAACTATGTACAATATTTATTGATAATTGCCTCTGACACTTTTCCGTTCTTATTTTCTCACAATTTCAAATCTTACATCTGACCATACTGTTCCCTGATTGGCTATTGTCATCAAGAAGTTTGTTGTTCTCCCATTGGCTATTTTTAGTTATGTACAATTTCATATACTGTATGTTTCAAGCTTATGATTTTGTTGATCATATTTTATTCAGGATGATTTTGTAAATCTAGACCATTTTTAGTAATCTTTTTAACAATTATGGGTTATAATCATTATGACAGTGTATGAAATTGATTGTAATATAGTATTTGGATATTTTTATCTATTAATATTATACAGAGGCTTCATAAAAAAAATAGAATCTTAAAAATATGTAAAAACAATATCTCCCCAAAATTTTAGTAATTTACTTGAAAAGATTTTCGCAGATGGAGATTCAGAGGAAAACTAAATTCTTCATTGATTTCCTCTCGATGGATTAGATATGAATATTTATGCAGTAGATAACGCAGCTCCGTGTCGCTACAGCTTGTACGCTGTATCCAACCATAGCGGAACAACTTTTAATGGACACTACACGGCTTACTGTAGGCACCCTTATGCAGGCACATGGCACGAGTACAATGACTCGAGAATATCACCGCTATTACCAAAATCTATCGTGAGTGGAGAAGCATACGTCCTCTTCTATGATCAAGAGGACACCAAATCACAGTTTTGAATAGAACATTTTACTTATTTACATTTTATATTTTATATTCATCTTTACCTTAATAAATATTTTATTTGTGAAAAAAAAAAAAAAAAACCTAAAAAGTAAACATGCATAAATATCTAGGTAATTTTAAAATTCTTACATTCTAAACGTATCTTATTCATTAAGTTTATATAATCTGGTGCTTGAGTAATAAACTTTTCAATTTGTTCATCTGACAAAAAAAAAATCTCTTTAACTACTAACTAGTAAGTAATTATTATTTTTGTGGGTTTTTTATTGAAATTATTTCTTTTTTCCTTTTAAATTAATTTCTGGTCTTTCATAACATAACAATATATATATATATATATATATATATATATATATATATATATATATATATATATATATATATATATATATATATATATATATATATACGAGGGTTCAATAGCCGTACTCGGCATATTGCATAGAGCATAAATATACAGAATTGAGATAACAATGAAATCAACCTAAAGATATGGCCATATCACAACATCATAGCTGTATCTAGATATTATTTCTGGTACGACTATCATTTTGGCCACTCTGAATGTCATTTTGGCGTTCCAGCCTGAATCTGTCTGAATATCCAACCATATCACAACATCATAGCTAAATATAGATATGATTACTGGTAAATTCGTAGTTTTTGTACGGTTATCATTTTAAACTACTTTGGACGTCATTTTGGCGTTCCAACCTGAATCTGAAGCTGCCAGAATGGCTCTGTACAACATATCCGAAACGTACAGTATGGCGCAGAATGGCACATTTGGCGCGTTGGTATGGTTCTGTACAACAAATCGGAAACGCTCAGTATGTCTCTGTACAACATAGCAGAAACGCGCAGTATGGGACTGTATGGCGTATCGGTGCGTTAGTATGGCTCTGTACGGTGCAGTCTTAACGCTGAATACTACATAATCTAGTCCAACCAGGGGAAACCTGGGGTACACAGGTTTAATGCTGCTATAAAACATCAACGGTATTTCTATAAACGTGAATGATGTGTCAGTGATTGTCAGTTGTAATCGAAACGTCAACATGTCACTGCTACCTGACCCCTCCTGCTATGACGTAAATATGAATGGATTGAAATTTTTCTTAGGGAAATATCCCATAGCCATTGACGGTAATACTTTGAAACTGGGTCGAGATACCTATGAACTAACCGGTGGATTGAAGAAACTTCTAACTGAGAAACAGCCCATAAATTTCACTAATCCAGACATTATAAGCTATAAAATTATTCTGATGGCGACCAATGCACAGAAAAGATCAAATGGGATAATCAACGCCAATAAATCATGGAATATAAAAATATTATATCCGAGATATTTCCAACGCAGAAAAAAATTAGATCAGAGAAGTATACAAAACGAAACAGGGCAACCACTCTCAAACATCTGACACAACTAACCTAACATCCAAACAACCTATGTGGAAAATCCCTAAATCTGAGGAAAAATCAAATCCTACAACGAGAAACCCACCAAAATATCCCAAGTTGACATATAAAATTCCTAGACCTAAGGAAATGAATCAAAGCCTCCGATGAGAAACACACCCAGCTAACCTAAAACAACCAGTATATCTGAGGACATATCCATGCAGAATACATAAAAGAACTGAAACGACAAACTTTACATCCAAAACCACCCATATGAAAAATCCTTATAAATAGCCAAAAATATAATCCTAGATATTTTCACGGGATAAACATATATGGAATACAAAATCCGAATACCTAATCCCATATCCAAACAACACAAGCTATGTAGAAAATCCAAAAATTTATCTGCCGGTATCATGTGAAATAAACAGTCATGAATTTTTCACCACTCAGAACACTGCTTGAACTTCTTGTTTTAACGTTACACCCAATAAGCTATCCCAAGTTGTCATAAAAATCCCTAAATCTAGAGAATAGTCCCATACGCCTATGAGTTCTTGAAATTCGGTATACCTAGCTATCCTCAAAGTACAGCGAAAACTTATGCCAACATCCAAGACATCCAATCTCATATTCACATTGAATACGTGAAAAAAACCCAGATCTAGCCCAAACACCTGAAACGACTAATATTATATTCTCATCAGACTGAATGAAAGATAAGCTCTAAGGGAAAATCCCGAATCACCGATTAGTATAAAATTTCACAAATTAACGAAAAAATCAAATCAAAATGTCGTTTTCTTAGGTGTTTCGAAAGAATAATGATTTTTTAAAACACTATACAGAAGCTGCTGCGAATAAATCCATTCCCAAAAAATATATTATATTGTAGCTATATCTCGATGCTCCAGGTATTTTTTGCTCTTGATTTCAGACATTGGTTTTTGAACACCCTTCTCTGATATGATTATTGAACGAAACTATCAAAAAAAAACTAATCAGTTTAATGACTCAAAAATGTCTTTCTGACGTTTGATTTTCAAAACTGAAACCCACAGAATAAACAGACGAATGAAACAATTAGGTGAACTTACTTGTTCTGAACCTTTTTCAAAATAACATGAAGATCTTTTGAATATTCACTGAAACACAAGCACAAGTCTTTACAAGTGGTATATAACTGAAACATCATCCTTCAAAACGTTAAAAATACATCTGAAAAAGGAATTCACAACCAGAGAAAAAAATTTTGAAGTCTTTATGTATAAAATGTATGTACCTGCACTGAATGCTGAGCCCAGAATCATTGCAATGAACCCAGATGTTTTGCTGTTTCCTTTGAGTCTCGATACTTTTTCCTACTAGTATTTGATATGCTTGCTGAGGGTATTAACGTTTCGTATAGTTGTCTGCAGCTGTTATTTTTCTCCCAAAGTCACAGCCTACTTGAGAACTCTATTGATACGTCTGTTGATTTCAGTACACTCAAGGAGTTGAAAACAATTTTCGTTGTAATTAGAGGTCATCAGACCCAAAAATGTAGAATATCAGCAAAGTTCGACATTTCAAACAATGGAGGAATGTTGAATCAAAAACCTTGTTACATCTGCCCTGTGTAGTTCTACTATATTGATGTTCAGGGCAGTGTATTTTTAATAAAAATACATTTCTTTCACCCTCGTAGTCCAAAAAGACATCAGTTCGGCCTGCGCGCGAAGGCAGGTCTTTTAGATCTTACTATGACTTCTCTGAGGTAAGAGAAATGAAAGGCAACTTAAAAAAAATATCTATATAATGAAAAAGTAAAATAAACATAACAAACAAATTCTTGATTAGAGAAAAACGGCAATAGTATCAAAATATTTTAGTGAAAATACATATAAAAAAAACACATAGACATGATCGAAATATCAATTCCTGGAGCTCAGCAAAATGTGAAGTATTTATCTCCAAAACACATTTGTATTCATTTAACAGAATGGAGTGGAAAGAGACGAGTACCCTGTATCGATTATTCTCATTTGCAAAAAGCGTACTGTAAAACTCAAAATTGAAAAGAAATTTTCCCCAGAGATTATAAGTGGTTAGTTACATTAACATACAGCTTCAAATCGCTTACCCTGTGTGCTGAGCTGCTATTCCCTACCAGTGGCAGATAATCCAGAAACTTCATCAAATCCCTGAATTCACGAATTGTTTTCAGTGCACGATCACCGTCACTATTTTTCCGTTCCGTAGCGGGTTCAAGAGCTGCTATTCCCTACCAGTGGCAGATAATCCGA
>JAFIRS010006768.1:0-32311 GCA_018342105.1 Gonioctena quinquepunctata | reverse complement strand
CTCATCTTTGTTAGTAAGGTCCCCTTTTTCCCCGGGAAGTCATTCTAAGATAGCTGGAAGGCCGAGACTTCCCACAGATTTATGTTTTCCCAACCCATCAAAAGAATTTATGATATCTAAAATAACTTTTGAATTTGTTCGTCAGAAGGTTTTAGAGAGGTGATAGTCCGGCGAGAGGGGCGGGAAGGTTGAAAATTTTTTAGGAAATTTTGTTTTGTCTCGGGACATTTCCAACCCCCTATTTTCGTTAATTCATCATCTAGAGGCACGACCACTATCCTATTTTTCATTCCTTCGGAAATTTTCCCAGATCCAAAAAGGCCATTTGAGAAAAAACTTTGAAAATCGCCGGTTGATTTAAAAAAATCGATTTTTGAAGACAGAGAAAACATTGTAGAAGTTTTGGGTTTCACCCCTTTTTTCCGTCAACTTTCTAGGGATCTTTTTTAGACTATAATCTTTGTTAACGATCGTTTCCCCAAAATTTTTGCATACAATGTTGACAGAAAAGAAAATTTCAAAGGTTTGAAGTTTGTCATTTGGACACAAAAAAAAACATTCCTTAACGCCCCATCTATTATGAATTTCAAAAAATTTTTAACTTTTTTCATTTTTGCCCCCCCCAAAATTTAAAAAAAAAATCAATAGTGAATACCCCGGGGTTTTTAGACATCTTAGTTAAAGGGGAATCCGATGTCAGTTGAATATGTAAGGTGTTACAATTAATACAAATATTTCAGGGCCCTTTTTTGGGTCAAAAAAAGTTTTTTTTCCCATAAAATTTTCCCAAAAACCCCCTCAATCAGCATAGGAAAAAAAATCGTAAATTTTAAATTGTGGCTACAATTATGCATCAAATTTCGGAAAATTCACGGCTCTTGGTTTTGACGCCTACTTTTTTTGTTTTTTCATTAAAAAAAAATATTTGAATATCACAGTTAAGTTGGCCAAAAAAAACCTGATTTTTTTTAATCCCTTAACAGTTTTCAAGAAAAATTTCTAAAAAGAAAGGGGGAAAATTAAAGTAAAAAAAAAAAATATTAGGGGCTTTAAATTTTTACCTTTTTTTCCCCTTTACCTTTTTTTACGTTCAAATTTTAACAGCAATTTTATTTACTTTAAGTGATTTGTGTTTCACGGTTCAGTGAAAATAGTCTAACCTACCATGTTCAATGGTTCAAGGATTGCTTCCCGGGGTTTCCACGACGCTTGCAGTTCACTAGGTGGGTCGGAAAGTGCGAAAGAAATCTGAATATTTTATCCCATCCTTTTACTGACTAGGCTAAATTTAGCCGCGATGAAGTAAATGAAATTTCCACAAAATTCATGTCTGGGCTGTAGAAAATCCGAACAAGATTAGAAAAAAACGTCATCATGTGCAGTTTAGCCTAAATGTATTGGCCGGAATAATGGAAGTGAACACTCCGAAGTCGCTAATCTGTAGTCTTTACCCTCCGAACTGACTTAAATCTATACTGTGTACTACATGTCGCAGCGCGTCCGAGGCCTTATATTGAAGTCCTGGCTCTAGTAAGTTCCGCTGCTGGAATATTCATGAACATTTCGAATATTCGCGCGGCGTAATGCTGGTTCTCGATTCGTTTCCGCTCTAGACCTGCTGTGTTTTTTTGGAATCCTGGCCAGTGGCGTTTCATTTTCCAGGGGCGTAGTATGGATTCGTAACAATACATCCGTTTATGTTTAATGCACGGAGAACAAAGAACAAAATCAAAATAGATGAAGAACTATGTTCGTGTTCTTCAAATACAATTTTCATCTTTTTTTATTATTTTTCAGCTTTCATAACTTGGCAACCACACATTATAAAATTATAATTACCGATTTGGAATAAGATTTATATTCATTTTTTATCAAAAATTTCCATAAATCTTTTCTCAACGACAATCGCCGTCCATGGCAACAGCGCATTTCTGCAAAGACGTTTTTTTTGCAAAATTCACTTAATTTAATAGATATAGTATCCACTTTGAACCATTTCCATACCAGATTTCCAATAATCCGAAGTGACCAACTTGGCAACAACGCATTTTCTGGAGACGAAAATTACACCAAAAAAATTGATTGAGCAGAAGAGTTATCTCGATATTCTCCAAGCAAAATTTCTATAAAACTTTACCAAATGATTTCTAGCGTCCATAACTTGGCAACAGCACATTTCCGCAAAGTTCAATATCATTGCACGATTTGCCTGATTTATTAGTATAGTAATCACTTCGAATCATCCCCATATCAGATTTTCAGTAATCCGAAGTAACCAACTTGGCAACAACGCATTTCTGCAAAACAAAAATTGTACCATTAGAATTGGTCAAGGGTATACGAACGCGATTGTATTTTTTTTTAGTATTACAATTTTTTTATCGCTTCGGAGAATTTCCCAAGATTGGATATTCCGAAGATTTAACTGGACTAATTTTGCAGATCAGAGATATAAATGACATTATCAGCAAGTGTATCCAAATACAGTAATCCTATCTAATTTTTATTTTCGATGCGTATATATACGTCTAGAGTAGTTAAGCGGCTAGCGTATATATGCGTCAAGAGCATTGAAAGGGTTAACATACAGAATAACAGCAATTGTACTATTAATATAAATCTTATAAAAAAATAGTATGGATGGAATATGATTGTAATACGTTTAATAGAAAACTATTGAAATTAGAATGATGGGTATTGTGTATTACCTGTATTTAAACAACGTATGTCTGTACTTTTTTGCACGCCATGCAGATTTTTTTTGCAGTCGGTTCAAAAATAGCGACTTTTGACATTCAAAAGTCTTGACACATTTTTGACGTAACTATTGGAAAAAAATGTTTTATAGACTTAAGAAGTTTTTCGAAACTGGTAGCCTGAATATAAAAATAACTTTTAGGCCAAAAACGGTTTTAACAGAAGAATAATATTTTAGCATATCTTAGAGCCAATCCTCAAAATTCATTTAACGATGTAGTTGGATAATTGCCAGTCAGCCCACGCAGTGACTAAGAGATACAAATTTCACCCATACAAGCTAAGAAAGTTGCAAAAGTTGACACCAGCGCAAAAGGAAACCAAACTGCAATTTCCCAGACATATCTTAGAAATCATTCAAAGGGATAAAAATCATTTCTGGATAAAAAATTGGTCTGATTCAAATCCTTATCAAATACAGGAAATTCAGTATCAAGGTAGGCAGTCCCTTAGTGTTTGTTGCGGATTAATTGGTGAATGTCTTGGATACTTTAATTTTTGATGGTTCGTTGACTGGTCAGGTTTATTTAAATTTTCCAGAAGCAGAAATTGAAGAACGTATTGACGATTTACCTCTAGTCATATCAAAATATTTAATTTGGCAACAGGATGGGGCACCGCCATACAATGTTGACCCAGTTCTTGGATATAAACTATCCACAGTGGATTGGAAAATCGGGTACTATTAGATGGTCTCCTAATAGTCCCGATCTAACACCGTGTGACTTTTTTTTATGAGGTCACGTTAAAAATATTGTCTATTCTACGCCGTGCTATTCTTTGGATGATCTAAAAATGAAATTAGGAATGCCATTCGACAGGTGCAAAAAAATAGAGCCACTTTGTTAAAAATTAGAGGACAGAAAAAGTATATATTACGTGCACTTATAAGTGCCAAAAATATTTTTTCAAATTGTTTGCTATTTGTAAAATGGATTTATTTTATTTTTCAAAGAATTTGTTGCTTCTAGATTTGAGTAATTTACTAAAATGTTGTGAGTTTACAAACCAGAAAATCATCTATATCATAATAAATACCCAAGAGCACCTTTGTAAGTAGCGCCGCAGTGGCAGAATCGGGCGACTTACTCCAGATTTCGCAAATTATCCGTATTTGCCCCTGTGATGAATAGAGTGTTCTGAAAGTGCGAAAGTTTAAATTTGTTTGTTACAAACGTAAAGACTGCTGTTGCATTGTGATTCGGCATGTATAACCTTTGAATTAAATTGAGCCCCGGTTTTGGAAATTGCCGTAGTAACGAATAAAATGCAGATTGAGACGTGTAGTCTGCGAACCGCATTTAACCGACTGAACTGCGAATACGTAATTCACCTGACATCGTAGTATTTACATGTAATTTATTGTCAAGTTGAAAAGAGTTTTATATGTGATGGATCAAGTGGTGGTTGCAATTGGGTTTTTACCTATTTCAAGTCACATCGTTTTCGAGAATCAGTCTGTGAAAAAAGGAGCAGCATTGGTGCGTTTGGGTCATGTGTATCAGGTGCGGGAAGTAAAAAGAATTGTTTTTTTTTTTTATGTTCTGGTTCCCACGAAAAGGGATATCCTGTAATGTTCAGAGAACATCGTGGGAACCAAGGGAAAGAAGGTAGGAGTTGGTGTTCTTCTTAAATTTCTGGAGGTTGTATGCCTCGGGGAACACCTCCCTAGGCAATGAGTTCCAAAGCCTCGCTGTTCGTTGGATGAACGAGTCTTTGGAAAGTGATGTTCTGCAGGTCTCCAAAGTGACCACGAAGGGTGTGATGACTGAACTTGACGGGTTAATCTCGAAGAGACTGCCAAAGCAGGAACGATTGTTGATATTTCAGTAGGAGATTTAAGCCGGTTCTGGTCTCCCCACCACTATGACGTCACGTGTGACCTTGAATAGTTGCAGGTGTGCAGTGTGTGTTGTTTGACCTTGAGATTTGACTTTGAGATTTGTCATTGAGTTTTGATATTGGGTTTGGTCGACTTTGAGATTCGACTTCAGTTTTGACCTTGAATATGACCTTGAGATTCATAACATTAAGTTTTGACTTTGAGATTTGACCTTGAGTTTTGATGTTGGGATTGTTTCGGCAACCTTAAGATTTGATCTCGATGTTTGTTTGACCTTGACTAAAGTTGTGGTGTAGGCATACATATTCTGTGTAGTCATGACCTTCATGAATCCTTGTACTCTCCAAGCGAGGAGGGCGTTTGTCCTGTGAGAGAGCTAAGAATGAACTGCGATTATTGATGAGTGCGCTGAATGTCAAGAGAATCCCCTCAAATCCATACAGATTGCGCATCGCATCGGACTTGTTGTATGGTGGGGGTATTTCACTGAAATATTCCAGGAGAAGAGTATTTCGAATCAGTGTCTCCTCCAGTGAGCTATTGAAAACAAGTTGCTGAAATGTATTCGTGTGATTGTGGTAAAGATTTCACTCGTAGTGATAATCTACGTCGGCATCAACGGGAAACTTGCCAGGGAGGTCCTTCAGTGAAACGAGTTAAATTGAACAATGGCGATGACTCACCACCTGCACCACTCTATACGTGTAATTGTTGTAATGTGATAATCTCATATTGTGTAGTCTACTCTCACCATAGAACACTCTCACCTAGTACGGATTCATGTGTTCTTTTGGGTGGTGGTTTTCACCTCATTAAAGATGCATTCAAATGTCGCATTTCCAGCTACAGAGTATCTAGTGAGAATATGTATACTGAGTATCAACCTTTTCAATGATATCAAGCATAAAGTACTCGAGCTATTGGAAAAAACATCAAACTCACAACTCCATCAAGGTCAACATGGAAGTGTTTGGAAGTTATGTCATTCAAACACAGGAATTGACAGACATCAAATCGTTCAATTCTCCCAATCGTATAGCAGATCGATCAACTGTATTTGAATGGATTATGTGATGCATTTCGTGACATTATAATTGCCCAAAGTTCGGAGTTTGAGGTGCGTGATTCGGGTTTGTAGTTATAATTTGTTGCAAATGATGAAAGGTTTAATGAAAGTAATTTTTCAGGATGGAGTTGCGAGAAAATTATGTTCCTTGAGGTGAACATAAACAAATACAGTCCACTTGGCGGATCATCATACATGAAACTTCCCTGAATTCATTGAGAGAAGAAAAGGTGTTGTCAACATAAAAAATGAAGACCAATGCTGCTTTGCATGGGCCGTGACATCTGCATTATTCCCCACTAATAATAATGTATCGGAGGTGTCATCCTATCCACATTATGAGACTGTCTTGAATGTAACAGGTATGGATTTTCCAGTAAAATTACGTGATATAAAAATGTTTGAGTATTTGAATGATATTTCAGTCAATGTTTATGGTTTGGAATCTAAGATTGAGAATAAGAGAGTCAAATATGAGGTGATTGGGCCCTTGCGATACTCTCAGAGAAAACTCAGAAGACATGTCAATTTATTGCTTATCACAGATGAGGTGGGAAATAGTCATTATTGTTGGATAAAAGATCTCTCAAGATTGGTGTCAAGTCAAATTTCAGCTCATGAACACAAAAAATATTTCTGTGATGGATGTTTATTGTACTTTTCGAATGAGCGATTACTGTTGCGTCACCAGATGCACGATTGTAATCATGTATGTACAACAGTACCGCAAACTGATTTCAGAATAAATAAATTTGGGAAAATGGTTGCCGGTAATACATTAATGTTTGAAAATTTCTGAAAGACAAATGAATGTACCTTTGTAGTATATGCAGATTTTGAATCGGTTCTGAAGCCTATACAAACCACCGAACCGAATCCGAACTCGCGTACACGAATAGATCCTTCCATCTCGAAGCTTACTCATTTGCTTTTCTGATAAACTGTTCCTTTGATGATCCCTTAATCAAATTTGTTTCATATAGAGGTGCTGATGCGGCAAAAGTTTTCACAATGCGAATAGAAGAAGATTTAAGGAATATATATAATAATCATTTGAGGTATGTCAAACCAATGACTAAACAAACCCCAGAAGAGGAAAGGGAATTTCATAATGCCACCACTTGTGGTATATGTGAAAAACCTTTCACAGAAGGGGATGTTAGAGTCAGAGACCACTGCCATCTCACGGGAGAAAAGTATCCAGCAGCACTCTGCCTGTAATTTGAATTTCAAAATACCAAATTTCATCCCCATTATATGCCATAATATGAGTGGTTATGATTGCCATATGTTCATTAAAGAATTGTATGAGGAAAAGGATAAGGTTGATGTTATTCCCCAAACTAAGGAAAATACATTTCGTTTACAAAACATCTCTACACACATAGCTATCAAAGTAAAGAAGGGAAAAAATTAAGAAAATTTTTTGAAAATGAGATTTATAGATAGCTTCAAGTTCATGTCAAGTTCATTAGAAAAGTTGGGTGCAAATTTGAGTGATAAGCAATGTGTAGAGATGTTAAAATGTTTTCCGATAAAGAAAAATTCAATTTAATGAGGCAGAAAGGTGTTTTCCCATATAGTTTTGTGGACAACATCAATAAATTGATCATCCTAATTTACCGACAAAAATCAGTTTTATGACAATTTGAATGAGGAACATGTATCAGAGAAAGATTATATGAGAGCCGAACGTGTTTGGGCACTATTTGAATGTAAGAGTCTTGGAGAATATTCGGATTTATATTTAAAATCTGATGTCCTACTACTATGTGATATTTTCGAGAATTTTAGACGGATTTGTTTAGATACATATAAGTTGGATCCAGCTCAATATTATACTGCACCTGGATTATCTTGGGATGCAATGTTGAAATATACAAATATTGAACTTGAACTGCTAACTGACATTGATATGATAAATTTTTTCAAAAAAGGCATCCGTGGAGGTATTAGTCAATGTAGCGATAGGAAGCATATAGCAAATAATAGGTTTCTGCCTGATTTCGACCCAATTTTTTCAAAAAAGGCATCCGTGGAGGTATTAGTCAATGTAGCGATAAGTCTACAAATTTATATGGACATAGTATGTCACAACCATTACCTACATCTGATTTCACTTGGCTAACTCGAGAAGAAATCACAAATTTAGACATTATGGCTGTGGCAGACAATGATCCATATGGATATGTCCTTGAAGTTGACATACATTATCCTCAAGAATTGCACGATAAACATTCCGACCTTCCTTTTCTGGTAGAAAGTATAGTGCCACCAAATTCCAAAAGCAAAATTCCAAAATTGATTCCAAATTTGAATGATAAGCGACAGTATGTGGTTCATTATAAAAACTTGAAACAGGCTGTCAATAATGGTTTGATTGTTATGCATACCATAGAATCCTAAGATTCAAGCAGTCATGTTGATGAAGCCTTACATCGATCTCAACACTCAAATGCGTAATAGATCTAATAATAAGTCTGAGAAAGATTTCTATAAGTTGATGAACAATGCAGTTTATGGCAAAACGATGGAAAACGTTGACAATAGGATCGATGTGAGGCTTGTTACACATTGGCAGAATGCTCACAGAAGTATGGGAGCAGGCGCTCTGATTGCACGACCAAACTTCAAAAGTTGCACAATTTTTAATGAAAATTTCGTTGCGATTCAAATGGGTAAAGTGAAAGTGTATTACGACAAACCACTGTATTTGGGATTCTGTGTTTTGGAATTATCCAAGACTGTAATGTACGATTTTTACTATGGATGTATAAAGAAAGAATTCGGTCAGAATGCTTCTCTGCTCTACACCGATACAGATTCTCTAATTCTGAAAGTAAATACCGACAATTTTTATGATTTCATCAGCACCAATATAAATAGATTCGATACATCTAATTACATTGAACATAATAAATTCGGCATACCTGTAACAAATTCAGTCTTGGGTAATTTCAAAGATGAGTTTCCCAATGATCCAATTATTAGTTTTATGGTACAGGTGCGAAAGCATACTATGTTCAATCTCTAGCAACAGAAGTAAAGAGAGCCAAAGGTGAAGAGATCTGTGATAAAGAATCAATTGACATTGGGGGATTACAAGAAAATAGTTGAGAATGGTGGTAAAATTTTCAGGAAGATGAACTCTTTCAGAAGCATCTCACATGATATGTATACGGAATTGAAAAATAAAGTAGCACTATCATATGATGATGATAAAAGATTCATAATTCCCAATACAACACAAACCCTCCCTTGGGTCACAATGACATTGAGTTCTATCAGTGCGATCCCATGAAACTTTCGTATATGTAATAACATAGTTAAATCTTTTCTCAAGAATATGGCATGAATTCCGAAAGTAGATTGGATTATTTAATCGCATTATTGAGTGCAGAAATAACTGAATAATATCATTCGCAATACTCAAATTAACTGGAAAATGCATAGTTGAGTTGTTAAAATAATTAATATATATATAGCATTGACATAAGTAATGAGAAAATAAAAGTATTGAGGTATACTATTGTGTTTTATTTTGAATAGAAGTAGTGAATCCTCAAAATAATTCAATATTCAATGCTTGCGTCGAAGTGTGAATCGTAGAAGTATTGTGCAATTATTCTTCACGGATGCAAAAAAACGAAATAAAACGATATCGCGAACGCGATTAACGCGTTAAACCGCGGTTTTTCACACGGGTAAAAAGCCGCGGTCTAAAATCAACAAGACCGCGGAGCGGTCTTGGCGCGCGTAGGTAGGTGCAAGATGCCCGCGGTCTTGGCTCCGTAGTCTACCAAAAATTGAAGCTGCAGTGGAGCCAAGACCTCGCGGTCGAACGAAAAATTGTGTTGGAGGCTTATATATCTTTAGATCTTTGTCACAATGATCAGTGTGAATTTATCCATGTTAGTGGAAAGATGAGCAATGTTATAGACAAATTTGGTCGCAAAAGGAAATGTAATCATACTTCAATCATACATAGACCTACTGGTGTTGGTTTAAAGCACACACAAGATGGAGACTATGATATGCAGGGCAAACGATTGAGGAATGTTGGTGATCCAATTGATGCGAGCGATTGTGTAACCCTCACATATCTCGACAATCAAATAACAGACACGAAGGAAGTTACTCTTGCTGTGTAAATTAAAAAAAAAAGAAAAATTCATCCACTCATGGAAGGACATCTGATCAAGCATTATTGCATGTTCCCACCACCTGGTTGCCAACCCAACATGTGATTGAAGATCCTCAGTATATGTAAAAATATATGATGTAGTTAAAAAAATCTGTTTTCTTGTGTGTTATTTGAAAGAAATAAAATTGGAAAAGATGCTTAATTGTGTGTTTTATTTAGAATTTGATGGAATATACTCAAAGTTTGAGTGACAACTTTCAGAACATTAATCGATATTTCATCAGACCAGATAGAAAAATGCCATAGAAAATAAATTACAAGTCAACTATCTTAGCAGCTGAATATCAGCAATATTTGTAGCTAATGATCTGTAAGAAAAATATTAGTGATATTTATATATTTTCCCAAATATGATACTAAAAAGACTTCATAAAGCCGAAGATGGCGCCCCAGCACGCACCATCCTGTGTGACCAACCAAATAACCAATTATTCATATGTACACTCCAATCAGCTTTATGAAGTCTAGGAAAATCAACACTATTCAAAATTATCAACTAAACATTATTAGATATTATTTGAGATATTTATCACGATGTTCCTTATATACACCCTCATAAAATTTAAACAATGCTAAATTTTGCTGATATTGAGCCTCGCGATTGGGATTCAATTTTTCCAATTCTTCCATTCGTTCTTTCAATTTGGAAGCCTGTCGAAGGTGTTCATCATATTCTAATTGAACTTGCCTCAATTCGTCATAAGATGAACGAGAACGTTCGACCTCCCGTCCAGCCTTATCCATTGTCTCCTCCAATTGTCGACTAAAGGACGATGCAATGTCTGGAATTGAAGACGATGATGGATTCGACTTTCCAACTCTTTTCCCACCTCCGACCTTGGACGATGTTGGTATAGGTTAGCTGAAGCAACAGATGGTCTACGATAATTACCATCGATCGGTTTAGCCGCCACCGGTGCTAGGGATTCCACCACGATGGCTGTGTCGGGTACTACATTTCGCTGCCGCCTATTACTGGCGGCCCGTGCAGTTGGCATGGCGTATGGGCTGTATTTCCTCACACCATCCTTAAACTTCTGCAGTCCCGAACACTTGGCAGATCCTCTCTTGGAGACTTTTGCCTTTATAGGAGCCTGCTTTTTGGTTAGTTGCTTCACCGAAGGAGGTCTCGTGGTGAATTCGTCATCGGAATCCGAACACCTGCGCTTCATGCTCAACTTCGATGGTCCAGCGTCGTTCAGGGATGGTACGGGTGACAAAAGAGTTGGCAATGGCTTATTCCATCGGAACATTGTGATAATCTATCATCCTGAATCACTCCACCTTCTCTTTGGGATGGTCCCGCCACACTAGCTTCATGACTATCACGTTCATCACCATCTCCTCCAGGGCGAGCCAAAGCCATGATATTCATAATTGTCAGTGCAGCGGAAGCATCCTGCGATGGGGTGGATTTCTTCATGATGAAAATCTGAAACAAAGCTAAAAATGTTAGATCGATACCAGCGAGCAGAGTCGAAGGAATGATTGTTTCGATCCAGCACTCGTAGTTTTATGCCTTTTCCCCACTCTTCGGGAGGAGGAGTCCATGTAGAGCGCATGCGCTGGCAATATGCAGGATGGGTGATGTTTACACGCCTTAGGCGAGTGCATGTTTTGGGGAGGGGGTATTGAAGTTATTTCTACGGCTCATCTTCTAGTTTCGATATGTGTGAGTTTCTTGGAGTGGGATTGAGACCAAAATAATATAAATTAAATCCTTCAATGGTAGGACTTCATTCGAAAACTTGTATCTTGTTTAGAATTATCAAAATGTGTTTCAAACGTGCCGTTGAAGAAGTTGTCAACATGATGGAAGAATTGAATATTCAAGAGGAAGCAGGCTTCATGGAAGAAGCAGAAGCAGATGCTGCAGGTGAAGCAGATGCTGCAGAGGTAGAACCAGCAGCAGCAGTGAACCCCGCCAACGATGAGGGAGCATTGGCTGACGAAGACGAAGACGAAGACGATCATTTGGTTGCCGATGATGAGGGGTTAGGAGATGACGTCTTCGACGACCTGGATGAGGTGTTGTCCAGAGGCAGGGTGATCAATACCGCATCGATTGCTCACCAGGATATCCTGTACTGTGTCAACTACAGTATAACAGAGGTGATGACGAGGGATGGGATGGCGAATTTGTGTTTTGAGTGTTTCTCCACATTCAGCGGAATGGTCAATTTCCATCAGCGGTGTCGGGCATTGATCTACACCTGAGGAGGAAGTTGAGAGACATCGAGATGAAATTTGTGACCGCTGCAAAATTCCGTTATTTCAGGTGAAATTGGCAGATATATGTTGCTATTTCAATAGTTAGTTTCATTTGAACTAATGGATCAGGAATGATTGTTATATATATATTGTATATTTTTTAAATATAAATTTATTATGATGTTGACCTTTTGAATAAATTACCTTCCTAATAACAGTCCTATAATTTTTCTACTTCCAAACAATAAACATTTCTGCATATGGTGAAATTGGTTTCAATGCAAAAACAGATTTTTCTGAATCATTCAAATAATTCTAACATGTCTGAGCTCGAATTAATTTTCCCTTCTTTAAAGCGAATAGATCAATGTTGAAATAATATATCATTTAGTCTACACATAAAATATTCTTATAAATTGGGAGACTTAGAATTTTTGAAACTCGAAATGATCAAGCACATTCCTACTATGCACTTCATTCCCACTCCTGACATCCCCTCCACTCCTCTGAATGATATAAATAGTGTTGCACATCGATCATCTCCTCACTTCTGATCATCATGTCAGGTGTAACTAAAGCTTCTGCTGATTCGAGTGAATATGTGTTGAGCGTGGTGATTCACCACCTCCAAGTTTGTTCAGGATGATGGTCCCATCCAAGTCGGAGATTAGTCTACCAGTGGCCATATGGATATGGAAGCATCAACTTAGGACCCCAGCGGATTGGATTTCTGACTCTGATTCAGAGTCATCTTCGTCATCAACCATAGATAGAAGATCATTTCATGGGATGACGATTGGTGGTTCAGCGATGGAAGGTATGGACGAAGACCATGTTTGCAATCAGTTCTGCGTGTGTGAGCGATGCGGAGTGGGAAGAAATAGCAGGATGAGTGGTGGGACTTAATGCATTCGTAGACCGACGCAGACGGCCGGCCGTACTGCAACCGGTGGAGGACGAAGTGTTGGTGGTTAGGGTGATGATGATGAGTGATGATGATCATCATGATAGACTCCGATGATGATGATGATCATCAGATGACGACGATGATGTCATTGTAATAGATTAGAGGTGGAGTAGATATTGAGGGTAAATTTGAAGGTAGTACTCACAGGATGATGCGATGGTTGGGGCATCATCCACAGGGTGGGCGCGCGGGCGCCACCCTCTACTCCACCAAGAATTAATTTTTGAATAATAAAATAGTTATACATCAGAATGATGAAAGTTGAATAACATCGATGCGCCCACAATGATATATGACAAAATTTTTAAATATTACTTGGGCACCGAGAACATAATGTTATAAAGTTAAGAATAAGCAAAAAACTTATATCTAGTGAAATCACATATATATATATATATATATATATATATAAGGATCAAATATGCGATCTCATTTGGGAAAATGAAACATGATGTTATATAGCTAATACTATACATTTATTCATCAATCACAAAATCTTTGATGGAATATTTTCAGTCTATGAACAGCATTCAATGTTGGATCAATAATGTTAGCAGCTTCATTTATTCTTCTTCGAATCTCATTCGATCTGCCCACATATTGCCAATACGTCTTTCTTGCATTTTTATATGCATAACTCCAAGTTACCAAATAGTAGGTTTCATTATTATTTTCATTTATCATCACTCTTTTCATAGTGGTGTACGTGTGTGTGTATGTGTGATGTGACTTATTCAAACTACATAATTCAAATGAAGTGATTATATTGAATATTACATATATATATATATATTTCGTTGTGGATTATCTGACACAATGAAGAAAAGAAATATTTTATTATATTTTATTCATACATGTTAAGGATATAAAAAATCTATGGAATCATCCGAATCAATGTCTTCATCCAATTCCAGACATATCGTTTCATCCGAGTCGTAGACTGAATCTCCTGCATGTGCATTGACTTGAAGATCTTCTTCTTCATTGGGCACCCATCGCTCCAAATTATGGTCCCATATGACGGCGCGGACGGTAGGTTGTTGTCGTCTCCTTTCTCGCATCAACTCTTCTATGGCCATTGAAGTTGAACTGACTTGATTGTCCTGGATAGATGCACTATCCGAAGGATTTGGTGTAACTTCCTGGGGTTGTACGGGACCAGTGGTAGAGTCAGCTTCACATATAACTTTAGACATTTTGGATGCTAGTGTGAAGGAATGAATCAGAAACCATTCAATTTATAGATATCGAATGAATATGAGAATATAGTTAGAAGTAGCGGGAGTACCCCCTCCTACACATGAGTGTAGATGGAAGGGAGAGTGTCGAAAATATGTGTATAAAAGGTGACACACATGTCTACTACATCAGATTAAAGTTTCAATCTTTGATTCTTACATTGAGTTTGAAAATATCATTAAAGTTATTGAAATGAATACCGCCGAAAGTTGCAGCATTTTATCAACTTTGTTGGGTGATGGAGCTGAGAAGTATTTGTCAAATGATGTGATTGCAGAATTGGGTCAACCTGAACATTCCAACACTACAACACCAGATGATTTGCGGGATTTTGATATGGCCGAGTTTATCATGATGACTGATGAACCAACAATAGCAACAGCAACAACAATTGATTATTTGGAGCGTGATATTGAAATATCTGAATTATTGCCAACCTGTTCTTCGCTGCCCAATAAGGAGGAAGAGAAAGTAAGGCGGGTGAAAAATAGGAGGCGAAATACAGTCAATGTTACCGACCTGGTGGTTCCAAAGCCCGCTTCTTCCAAGGCTAAAGGAAGGTCAAAAAAAGGCAATTCAAGGAGAACAGCATCATCATCATCTCTACCCCAGATTCCATATCAACGTCACTATTGAATTTCATTGATCTTTCATCGTATGCCCCTGCAGAAATGTGTTGGAATTCAAAAGTTGGTGAAAAGAGGCATCCTTGATAAGAAAGCAGTCCTTGCTCAGTGCGACGAAAAGGATCAAAGTTTGCAAGAGGACGTGAAAACCATAGCTATACTTCAGGAGCGCATTGCAATCATGAAGAGGGATTTGGCAAAAGTTGAAAATCAATATGATTCTCTGCTAGCCAAAGTTGATGTGGAGCGGAGAAATAACGATGATTTGCGCAAGAATGCAGAGAAGGAGCTAAATGAATTCCACAACACCAAGGAAGCTGTCATGATGGCATATCAGAAGTGCATAAAAGACTTGAACAATGTATTTCACAGTGATAGTGAATAGTTTTAATTTAATAAATGTATTGAATTGAGCATATTGAATTTGAATGTGCAAATGTAATTGTGTGGGTTGTGGACAATTAAAATAAAAAATACTTTGAAGCATAAACTAGTTTATTATTTCAAAACATTATATCATATAGAAATATTACAAAATGGCATTCTTTGAGATCCATGAATTGTGTTCATTGGAAAAACCTAACCATTTGACAAACACTTTTTGGCCTTTTCTCTTCAATATCTTCTCGACAAGGTACACGTCCGGATTTTGAGTTTTCTGCAATTCAGCTTCATAGAAGCAGCCTTGAATAGGATTCTTATCCATGTCTTCGAGAATGTATGTTGGTGGATATGTACTATTGGCTTTGACGACTTTGAATAATTCCGTGGTGAAGTTGGCTTCATAGCCCTTTTCGAATAAATTTTTATACTTGCTTATACGAACTATGTCATTCACTCGATATTTTGGCTTGATTTTTTTCATCTTCTTTCTTTTTTTCTTTTTGATGATTTTCAACTTTGTAGTGGTTTTAACTTCGATGGGTTTCATACCTATTGTGCGATGTTTCTTATGGTTATATCTATGCGTTATGATTGGAAGGATTTCCAACCATTTATGATTTCCATTCATTGAAAACTCCTTATAGATCCAAGTTTTGATTGTTCGAATTACTCTTTCAGCCATAGATGTTTTGTAGTACTAAAAGTGGAATAATGTTTAATATTTTTCGCTCCATCAATGATGAAAAATTGCTATTGTAAAATTCCTTTCCTTGATCGCTTTGCACATGTTTCGAGAATATTTGGCATCTTCCAATACCATCGCCATGGCATCAGTTATATCTTCACCGGTTTTTGTTCTGACTGGTTTTGTCCACAAATATTTAGAGTAACAGTCGATGACCACCAAAATGTATCGATAACCTTTATTAATTTTGGCATACGGTTGAAATTCTGCCAGATCTATTTGCCACAAATCTCCTTTGCCTTTGACGACAGTTGACCTTCTCTGAAGTTGCGACGAGCTGGCTTATGTAGCTCGTCCACAATATGAAGTTTGATATTATTAGCCATTCTTGTTCTTGTTCTCTGGTGATATCGCAATGATGAAGTGATTGTTCAATAAAATTGTATCAATATATAATACCTTCTTCACGTAGCTCCTCTATTATTGATATGATCTCATTTTCATGTCCTGTGTGACCGGATGCTTTCGAAGCAATTAACAATCGCAAACGATCCACTAACTCTTTAGGTTTATTCCAGTATACATAATTCTTCGGTTTCGATGTAAACACTTTCTGCGACTTTATTTTTTGATTCCTTCACCGATTTGATTCACAAATGTATTGGAATTATTTCTCGATTTCAATAGTGGTCTTATGACTTCTTGATATTTCTTTGATTTTTTATATCTTATTCCATTTTTGACTTCATACTTTTTGTACAATGCTTTCGTAAAATCCAAAATTTCGATATATGTGTTTCGAATTTTTGCATCACCAACTCCAGGTGGTTTCTTGAGGAATATCAAGTTATATAAATCTGAAGTGCCAGGGTATTGACGTAATTGCATAGTACCATCCCAGAAGGAAATATTTCCATCATCAAAACGGACTTCTAGATTTCCCATTTTTAGTGTTTGTGTTGAAGGATCTACCCTCACACCATAATTCACATCATATGCACTATTGCCATTTCTAATATTTTGCAAATGTTGTTTTAGTCTCAAACCATTGCTGGAAGATTCCAAATCTCGTGAACTCGTCATTGATGAAGTGGGTGTTTCGAATAGGGTAGTTGCAGCTATTTTCTCACCATCCACATCTTTGATGGTTTCATTATCAATACCTGAAAATGATGTATCGCTGCTGAAAGATTGTTTTTCCCAATTGGAGTGCTGGTTCGAATGAATCGAGAAGGTGTAGACGGTTTCACAATAGCAGCAGAAGAAAGAGCATTGAGTGGTTTTGTGATAGGATCATAAAGTTTTTCAAGGGCAATCTTTTCTTCTACATTTCCACTTTTGATGGAATTGAATTTTTGTCGAACAGCTTCGGTCGCTTGAACTAGTTGACGTTTCAAATCCATTTTGGTTTCTACACATTCATCTCGCAAGAGATTCATTATTTCGATGATGAGTTTATTGTAGTGACCTTGACGGAGTTCGATGAATGATTAAGTCTTTTCGAATTGAGATATCAAGGATATATGAAGCTATCAAATCCTTTGCGATATCGGTCCATCACATACTTTTCGATCTTTATCAATGACAAGGAACCCATATTGATCATCCCAACAATTCACACACATCATTTGAAATTCTTTGAATGTGACATCGGGCGAGACGTGATCAGAGAAAATATGATGTAAGTTCATCTCGTCTTGCTTGAATATGACGATGAAGTTGGTATTGTCACGCACTAGCTGTTTGGGAACTCGTGAATAGGTCTGTGCAAGATAGAAGCAATCAACATCTTTATGGCGTCCCATACAAAAATATGATCGGATAATATCCTGCTTTTCACAAATCACATCATCAAAAATGAAAACTGAATTTGGTTTGGCATCAGAGGGCTGCACAATGTTTGCATTATTACTGAATGTGAAGAAACCCAATCCTTTTATTGGCGCTAACACATTGCGCAAGTATTCATATTTCGGCTGATTCAACGACTTTGAATAGAGATAAACGTTTGCAAATCGCAATCCTTGTGGATGTGTCAGTAGAGATATCATGGCATTTGTCTTTCCGCAATTTGACGGACCGATGATTAGCGAGCGAACAGATGATGGAAGTAGTGGACCATGTCTCAATGAGTTCGCCCCATTTAATCCAGTCCCGATTTTCTCATCCAAATTATCTACTGCAAACTCTTCTTTTTGCTTGACAATGCGCATTGTTTGACGGTTCGGCACTTATTAATGCAAGATGTGTGAGATATGTTTCATTTAAATGTCTACCACCACACGGAGCAGACGTAAAAGCAACAGATCGAATAATAAAAAAAAGGTCGAGGATTTGTAAATTCTTTAATAAATAAATTGCCGTTTGAATTGCATTTACCTGGAGGATATCAATATTGTGGACCTGGAACTAAATTACAAAAACGATTGGCTCGCAACGATCCAGGCATCAATAAATTAGATAGGGCCTGTAAAACACACGACATTCAATACTCGGAGAATCTCGACGATATTGAAGCTAGACATAAAGCAGATAAACAACTTGAATACAGTGCTTGGGATAGGGTCAAATCGAAGGACGCAAGTATTCGTGAGAGAGCAGCCGCTCTACTCGTCACCAACATAATGAAGACAAAAAGGCGTTTCGGTATGGGTTGTAATGTAGACAATGTCAAACGAAGGAGAAAAAATGAATCGAAGAAAAATGGACGAAATAAAATCAGAAAAGTAGCATTCGGAGCAGGAATTGTACGAAAAGTTCGGGATGAATTACATAAAGCTGGAGGTAATCAATTCGTGACAAACAATAGAAAGATGGCCACAACAATGGCATTGAAAGCAGCACGTAAATTTGAAAGCAGCAGGCGGAAAGAAAAAAATTCGCACACCTCGCATAATACCTATCCCGAAAGTTGGCGGAATTTTACCATTGATACCAATTTTTGCTGGATTATCTGCATTGGGTAGTTTGGCTGGTGCTGCTGCAGGTATAAGCAGAGCTATAAATTCAGCAAGTGCGAGCAGGAATGATCTGAAAGAGGTAAAACATCATAACAGAAAGATGGAGGCGATAGCTTTAGGAAAAAAGGGTAGCGGTATTTTCTTGAAACCATATCGCAAAGGCCTCGGTATCTATCTCAAACCATATACATCAAAAAACTAATTGATGCCCTACCTCTTAAACCTCTCACAGATATAGATCTTACATATTATGCCAAACAATTGAAAATTCCACACTTTCGTGGTGTGTTCATGCGTGATAATTTGCCAACCTCAGGACCACGTAATCATGAAACGGCCATCATCAATTTGGATGGATTCAGCGGTCGAGGAACACATTGGGTGGCATACAGGAAAATTGGAAGAGTTGCAACATATTTCGACAGTTTTGGAGATCTACCCCCACCAGTGGAGTTGGTCCATTACTTCCGGAAAGGTACACATGCAGTCGAAAAAATTATGTATAATTATGAACGTGAGCAGAAATACAATACAGTTGTGTGTGGACACTATGCTTGAAGTTTACACATGCAGTCGAAAAAATTATGTATAATTATGAACGTGAGCCAGAAATGGATCGAGAGGCTATTAAGAGAATGGGGCATTCCTCATCGCATATTCAAGATTACGCAGCTTGAAAAAATGAGTAAAGGTCAACTTGCGGATATGCCCAAAGAGGTCATGATTACTTGTGCAGCTAATGAATTGCATCGGTTTGGGAAATACTTCCCAAACACCTTCAGGAGGATATTGATATTTTAAAATATAAATATTGCTATGAACATCATATGGACAATGCAAGTGTTGGAACATCAAATTCCAGTGATGTGAATGACGGACCCATACCTCGGAAACTATTTTGTTGTTATTGCACCATCGATGATTGTAATATTGGCGCCAATAACAATCAAGTTGAATTGGGACGCACAATGCCGCCGAGGAAACGAAGAAAATTATATCACATGTGTTGTGAACAACAATAAAATGATTTGTTATCATATGAATGCAATCAGTCATGTCACGAAAGTTCGAGCTACAAGCTGTTGGAACCAGTGTCTTGAGTGCAGACTTCTACCCACCCATTGAGCTGGATAAGAATAGCCGTTATGGATTGGGGCTTTTGGGATTCTATGGATGCAACACAATCCACAATGTCACGGAAACAAACAACTTGATCACTTTCTTCATTCCCGCAAATAAAGCCTCCACAGTCAGTTCTAAACGTGTTATAAAAATACCAAGTGGCGCATATGAGATAGAAAATTGTTCAGCCTCCGAGCAAACAATAATACATTCAAATGTATGATGCAATCAAAGTATGTGGTGAACCTGAAACATGAAAACTCAATAGCATCCCTGTTGGGATTCGAGAAGAAAGAATTCAGTGCAAATCGCATGCATGAATCTACATCTCCTGTGAATATTGTACCCGTGAGACTCATTCGATTGGATTGCAATATCATTTCAGGATCATACATAAATGAAGAAGAGAATCATATTCTTTTTTCATTTGATGTTGATGTTGAGCCGGGTTATAATATAACAAAAGAGCCAAACAACATTATTTATATGCCCATCACCGGAAGGACGTCAGTTCATCGACAACATTACTCTGCGCATATTGGATCATCGAAATAATCTCATTGATTTCGGTAGTGTGGAAGAAATAGTTGTCATATTGGAATTGAAGAAATTACAATAACGAATGTAATGGGTTTTTGCTACAACAAACGACAAAACAGTGAATACGAAATATTTTCACCAAACAAAGATCGTCATTCATCAAATATCGTCAAAAAGAAAAGCTTTGCCAGGAAGAAGGTCATTCCACAAGTGTTTGCTGAACGACAAAGACATACATTGTCAGCGAGAGATCTTAATTTTCTAAACTCAATTGGACTGCGAATTCGACAATAAAATGGTACTCGAAGCAAACAGTGACAAGTTGAATATTTTCAATGAACCAGTGGTCGATCATTCTCTCATAAGTCTGCACGAGCATACCTATAAGCCGTACGGATCACCATTGTTCAAGAATTCAGATGAAACCGAATTGCAATCAACAATCAAGATGTAATACTGACATTGCCGACAGTTTCATTTACATTGAGGGAAAATTCATTCCAAAAGAAGTGAACAAAGTATGCTATCTTTCCAACAATGCTTTGGCATTCCTCTTCGATGAGATCCGCTATGAAATGGGTGGTGAGCAAGTTGCCGTTGTTCGAAAACCAGGTATAACATCCACAATGAAGAATATGGTTTCATTTGGTCAATCACACTCTCACATGCTTTTGACAACTGGATGGGGACTTTCCGACACAAAACAACACATCATTGATGCACCCAGTCATTTATTCAGTGGAAAACTTCCTCTCAAATATTTGATGGCTAAATTTCCTCATTCTGAATGCAAAACAAGAACTGATTTTGATTATAGCTCGTTCATTCAAGAATTCATATATTGAGACGTTGATGCCTCTTTGAAATTACAAAGATTGAATGGAAAATAAAACATGTTGTACCCGATGACAAGCAGAAGCTCAAATTATTCAGTAGAATAAATAAGAGTGGTCTGAATTCAAAAATCAAGTTGGCTTATCGTATGTGGCATCTTTATGAATTACCCTCATTGAGTAGCACATCTTCAGACATATGGGCAATAAAAACGACCAACACTTTGGAAACACCTCGCTTCATAATTATTGGTTTTCAAAGTACCACTGCATCCGAAAACAGAACACTGATATGACAAAATTCATAAATGCAGACATTAATAACATCCGAGTGTATTTGAACTCTGAAGTCTACCCATATGAGCGTTGGAACCTGGACTTTGATAAAAAACTATTCTCTTCAGCTTACTATGCATATGAGGACTTCCAACGTAGTTATTATGACAAAGATATGAGTGAACCTCTTATGGACCTTGAAGCATTTCAACAGAATCCCCTGTTCATCATTGATTGTTTACATCAACCGAATGCTACAAAATCATCCACAGTGGATATCAAGCTGGAGTTCGAAACAAGAAAACTAAATTTCCAGCCAACACCAAAGTCTATGCACTCATTATACACGACACCTTCTTGACTTACAATGCATTGATGGCTCTGTTCGTAATTCACTTTGAAATGTTCAATATTTTATTTTGTACTATATCTGAATATTTTAAGTATATCAATAATGTTTATGTGTAATGGAAAAATAAATAAACAAGATTTTGTAAATATATGTTTTATTTCATATCAAATATCTACATGATCATATTCATCATCATATTCATCATATAGTTGATATTTCTCGATGATGTCATCAGGTAGGAATGGTAAAAGGGTGTGGAGAAATCCTTCCAGATCCAATTTGATCATTTCTTCACAGAATTGTTGCAAGTTTAAGGCTCCTTGGCTGAATTCCTCACAAAGTATTGTACCCTTGACGTACTTCTCGGATAAATGTGCACATCTTTGGATTTCATCTTCATCGAAGCAAACATTCAAATCATAGACTGTAGCATGGAGGACATCTTGACTCAAAGCATTCAAGTAGGAGTTCAATCTCTCGATGGCTGTATTGATGTCCACGGCTTCCGTCCAACATTGACTCGAGTAATGCATCCACATATTGAAAACTGAAACGAAAAAAAGAATTGTTAATATATTCCATTGATATTCAAATAATTTTACTTACATGAGAAAAATGTGATGCTCCAAATATAGTACTTCTACACTGAATGTTATTTTTTAATGGAGAAATATCTATATTCAACATAAAATCACTATATCCTAACTATTAACATATAAACAATATTATCATTTAATGTAGTTGAATTCTACTAGAGGACGAGTTCTCAAACTCCCTGCTACTTGTGGACTCTGACCCAAATATGTTATTGTATATTTGAAATCTGAAGCATTTATGCAACTGACATCGTCCGCATTGAATTCATCCGAAATACTTTTTGACAACCATGATTTGAATAAAGTATCATTATCATCACGTAATGTCATTAGAATAGATCTCCCATATCGGGTTATACAAATCGTCATACCAAGTATGTTGAAAGCTTTACCGATGGGTAATGATGATATTGGTCTTTGTTCAAAAGCTCCCACCCTTTTTTCAATTATTGAAGAATTGATTCTCTTCAAATCTACAACTTTTGGAAGAAAAGACATAGTAAGACTGTATGAAAAAAATATAGATTATTTCACCTTATAAAAATACACTCACTGAATTGAGAAACTTCTCGTACTCTGTATTCACTCTGATGATATTATCTAACATCTGATTTCTCATCAACGACTCCACACATTTTTATAAGAGACATCCCCACCCCATTGCCAGTAGATGGGACTGTGAAGGTCATTACACACTCATCAATACTCGCAGTTCACTCCTAGCTCTCTCACAGGACAAACACCCTCCTCGCTTGGAGAGTGTAAGGATTCATGAAGGTCATGATCACACATAATATGTATGCCTACACCACAACTTTAGTTACGGTCAAATAAACATCGAGATCAAATCTTTAGGTTGCCGAAACAAACCCAATATCAAAACTCAAGATCAAATCTCAATGTCAAAACTTAATGTTATGAATCTCAAGCTCATATTCAAGGTCAAAACTGAAGTCGAATCTCAAAGTCGATGAAACCCAATGTCAAAACTCAATGAAAAATCTCAACATCAAAACTCAAGGTCAAATCTCAAAGTCAAAACTTAATGTTATGAATCTCAAGGTCATATTCAAGGTCAAGTCGAATCCCAAATTCGATGAAACCCCATGTCAAAACTCAATGACAAATCTCAAAGTCAAATCTCAAGGTCAAACACACACACATTGCACACCTGCAACTATTCAAGGTCACACGTGACGTCATAGTGGTGGGGGGAGAGCCAGAACCGGCTTAAATCTCCTACTGGCACGAAACAAAAAACCAAGTTTTTGGGATGCACTTTTGGCAATGGACCTCACGTGATTTTCCCAGGAAAGGTTATTGCTGATAGTAATACCAAGCATCGATATGGATGACTTCAGTGGTATGGTTACTCCTGACAAAGTTATGTTACATGCGAAAGTGATTAGCCAAGCAGCAGCGACAATAAATCAGTACTCTGTTGAATTAGAGGTGGATGAATATTTTCTCAAATAATTGATGAAATTTAATTAAAACTTACATTTCTGATGTAGGAGTAAATTACACGAATAAACAAAAATGATAAAGAAATCTTAATAAATATGGAAGAAATATAAAAAAATATATTGATAAATATTGTTTTCTTTCCTACATACATACATTTCCATATATTTCTCATACTGTTCGTTTACTGTCAGAATTTGACTAAAAACTAATTTTGAATGTGTATTACATGAATAAAAATAAGTTTCATGCGTGTTTTTCAGATTACTGTGATTATTAGTATAAAAAAATGCAATTGTTTATATCAATATGAAAATTGAAGTTGCAAAATTTGTCAATTGACTTTTTTCCTTTCGCCCATTCGGTTGCCATGGACTTCCATCGAAACTACATAAAAAATGTTTTTAATGTTTTTCTACCCAAATATGTGCAATGAAATTATCAATTGACTTTAAATATTTGCAAGTAGGTATATACCATACAAAGTGAATATCAATAACGTATTCATTGCAATTGGTCAACAAAAAAGTAATACTAGTTGTTTATTAGTGTACAATAATAACAGAAATTCCACTCACTTTACTCTTCGTATCCAATTTTCCATTTGGTCACGTTTGTAGCTCACGGTAAAAAACAATAAAATTCTGTATTCAAGGGTGCATTTAAACGTGTTGATGCAGCCTACAACTCAGCAGTGGTCACCCGACCACTTCCTTTTTCCTTCACCTCATTTACAGTTGATTCGAGGTTATTTGCGGCCGACTCGTTTATTGCCATTCATTTATTGTAGGCGCACTTTCGACACTGTGCCTCTCTTTGATAGAAAGCTTTTACCCGTCGAATCACAATACAAATGCCGTTTTGACGTTTGCGGACGAAAAATTTGAACTAAATGGGGATAAGTGATACTGTCTGGATCAGTTTGTCCGATCACTGCGGCGCTGAACGTTAAACTCGTCCCTCATGCTCCAAGTCCATAACTATAAAAACTATGACAATTCTTGGAGACAAAATAATAAACGCGGGTATCTTGATGTTGTTGAAAAATTACAATTTTAATCATATTTACACCAATTTGTGCTAAACTAATGAAAGGAAAGGGCAAGTCTGGCATATTTTCGTAATCAGAAAAAAAAAGGTTTTTTAAATAATAAATGATATATAAGGTGTACCATTTGAAAAAAAGTAAGTCAATTAATTTGACATGTGACAGATTATAAATTTTTTGACTTAACAGCATAAAACTTAACGAAAAATATTATATTTTTTTTATCCGACTTTTTAGCTCAAAAAATAAATATTAGCCTTTTAGAAGTGGGACAAATTAAAATGAAAGCACTTTACGCAGATACACTTTAAACTTATTTTACCCCTCTGTTTACGTCGGGGTTTAAAAGCTGAAATTCCGACAGCGTATCCTTATAATGACATAGATAACCATTAAAAAAGGTATTTCTGATATTCCATCCTTGAATGGGTGAAAGGGAGGGAAAGGGAGGTGAAAGTATTTATGGAAGTACCGTTAGTTTTGAAGTTAGAGCCATAGAAATTGGTATTTGGGCTCTCCTTTCCAAATAAAGAAACGTGTATTTCAGGATTTTTGAAAATTTAACCATAAACGGGGTGAAATGGGGATTGAAAGTTTGTATAGGAGTATATCGTTAGTATTTAAGTAAGGGTAATAAAATTGGTATTTTTAATTCAACTTCTGTTTTATATTACTCTTTACTCATTACTCATAAAATACAGGGAGGAGCAGTACCAAATATAAAACATATACAACATCTCCCCCTTTCACCAACAAACCAATAGAACTGTCAAAACATTACAAAATTTTAAAAAAATGGAAGAATCCTACTTTTGACGTTTCTATATTGAATTCATTTTTTCTAGAATCCGTTACATTAATGTTAAGTTCTAAAGTATGTACGATTTCTATAAAATCTATATCATCTTCAACTTCATCATATTCAACTCCATCTTCATCTCAAAATTACGCGACAAACAATCTGCTATATGGAGATATTTACCCGGTTTATACTTGACTTGAATATCATATTTCAGTAATTTTATTTTCATCCTTTGTAATCTTGCTGAATGAACCTGTGATTCCTTTTTTTTGCATAATACCTAAAAGCGGCTTGTGATCTGAATCTACTTGAACAGTCCTTCCGTATATATAATAATGGAACTTTTGACAATCAGATACAATTGCTAAATATTCTTTTTCTATCTGAGCCTTAGTGAGAGAAGGCATACGCAATAGGCTTATTATCTTGCCATAAACAGCAATCAATTCCATCTTTTGATGAATCAGTTTGAATAATGGTTTGTTTTGTTTCATTAAAATTAGCTCAAACCGGTGGGGAACTAATAATATTTTTTATATCATTAAGAGATTTTGTCTGACGTTCAGTCCAAAGCCAAACAGTATTTGTTTTTAAAAGTTCTCTCAATGGACCAGTTAGGTTCGATAGATTGGGAATAAAACTCATGTGATAGTTTATCATACCCAATAAACTTTGTAACTGTTTCTTATTTTCTGGTATCTTCAAATGTTGTATAGCTCTAATTTTTTCATCATCAGGACGCATGCCATTTCTATCAAATACATGTCCCAAACACCGTACTTGTGTTTGTCTGTACTGAATTTAATTTCACATTGAATTTCCTGGCTCTTTCAATAACGGTTTTCAAAATGTTATCATGTTTTTCAGGAGATGCTCCCGCAATCAGCAAGTCATCAAAATAGACTATTACACCTGGTATATCACCAAACATTTTCGAATTATACTTCTTAAAAATGTCTGGAGTACAATTCAAACCAAAAGAAAGTCTGTTGATTGTATAGACACCAGAAGGCACATAATTTGCTCGATTCATCACACAGAGAAATGTGGCATATTATATTTGCCAACTCCTGAAAATATATCCTTATTAATTTTCACTGATTTCATTAATTTGCTTGACCATATTCAAATTTATACTTGTATTGAGACTCAAGATTGGTTTCACATATTTGTCTACGATTATGAACTTCTCTACACACATTTTATTGTTAAATTCACAGTTCATGCTCACGAGACCCAATGGTTTGACTTTAAATCATCCAAAAGACTCAAGGATAATGTTTGTCGGTTTCATATTTAGCTTTTGCCACCTACCTTTTCATATACTTTAGGAAAATGTATATATGATAAAACATTGACTTGAGATCCAGTATCAATCATGATACTGATTGATACTGGATCTCAATCCAGTATCAATCTTGAAGTAAAAATATGACCAGTTTCTTCCATTCAATCTTCATCTGAACTTCATTTATTTCAGCACATCTTCGTCTGAGTTTATTCCATCCTCATTCATGCCATGGATTTGTTTCACCATTTTATGTCTGCAGAACATCTCAAAATGATTAAATAATTGACACCTTCCACATTTTTTACTGTTAGCAGGACAAGATCTCGGCTGATGAAATCTTCCACAATTTCTGCAATTGAAACCATTTCTGGCCTGATCACCTGCTTTATGGTTATAACCTGGCTGGTATCCTTCCTTCTGCACTCTATTGAACTGATACGCTTTGGTGGGTTGACTATTGTCTTTTGGTGACCCTCTGCTCTCATATCTATTCTTGTTTCTGATTTCATCTATTCGTTTTTCTTTATCCTGAATTCATCTCACCTAAATATTTGAAACGTCGGCTGCTCGGCAAATTTCAATGGCCTTATCCACAGTTATATTACCCTTTCCAAGTAATTTTTGTTGCAACGCATTGTCATTGATACCAAGGACTATTCTATCACGAATCATAAAGTCAGTTTGATCTTTAAACTAACAGTTCTGTGATAATTTCTTCAAATCGGTAAGAAAATGATCAAAATGCTCACCTTCTTTCTCATCTCTATTGTAAAAGAGGAATCTTTCATGGAGAACGTTTTTCTTAGGAGATACACATTCTTCTATCGCATTCATCACTGTTTCATAAACTTCTTTTTCCTCCTTTGTTAACTCAAGAGTATTGAAAAGCGGTAAATATTAAGTTACTCCACACATGCACTCTGAATATAGGGAAAAAACTTTTCTTACGTGTTTTTGCCTCCTGAACACGAATCCGGAAGAAAAATGCGGCAGTTTCATACCGTTCCCGCGTTAGAAAACTCACTCAAAATGCCTCTTTCTTTTTACCAGCATAAACAATACACCATAAATCACTTATTTTCGGCACAACTTTGCACAAAATATCGTAGTTTTTATCGAAAAAATCATCCTTCTTACACAGTTCCAAATAAACAAATTTCACATTTTTCTTCCGGGTTCGTGTTCAGGAGGCAAAACACGTAAGAAAAGTTTTTTCCCTATATTCAGAGTGCATGTGTAGAGTAACTTTATATTTACCTGAAAAGCTCTACACCATCTTCTCCAATTATATTTAGCAAAATGGCCACTTTGGTTTAATCCGGTTTTGCTTCTTTGCCCGACGCCAGCAAGTAAATTTAAACATTTTGTTTGAACCTCTTGAAATGTTCTGACACATTACCGTTGAAAGATAGTTTTTCTGGAAGTCTGTTTTCCATCTTCAATCTTCTCTTCAATTTCAGGTTTTATTCACGACTGCGCCATGTTTTATTACTCTTTATTCAAAATATTTAATAACAATGTCTGACTGACAAGACCAGTCTCCCTTGACTTACCCTTGACTAAGATGTCTAAAAACCATGGTGTATTCACTTATACCTGTAAAATATTGGGACAAACTGGGGGACACCAGCCCACTTGATAAAGGGAGTTATCTAGAGTTTCAGATGGCGCCGACGTCGGTTCTTGTCATAATTCAGTAAACTGCAATTACAGACCACACAGGATGTTTTTGTGATTTGTGTCTCTGATCCGTTTTGTGATTGTGCTTTTGTCGCCTTTAAGGTTATGTCAATTCGTTGTGAAATATTTTGAGGTTGATCGATCGATGTAACATATTTTAGAACAAACTATTCCATGAACTTATGTCAGTGTTATATAGAATTTTCGAGAGGTGTTCCGAAATAATTCTAATTACGAACCGTACCAATTTATTTTGTATGGTAAATTTTCTATTGATACGGCTCCACCGAGTTGGTACTTAGGTATGTATTTCTGCCCCTGTTTGCTCATGATAAAAATCTTATAATGGAGCGGATAATGATTTTATGAAGTGCTGTAAATTACATACAATTACTTTATTTCGCTTTCAAACCAATAAAAGTACGGGAGATGCAATCTCTTTCGCTTTCCGAAAAATATATCTTCTAGTCTGAAGGAAGTGTTTTGCGACATATCTAAAACTTTTGACTGTTACATAAGCTTCATCTCTACAGATTCAGAGGACGAAGAAAAATAGCTTAAAATCATGCATTATTTTGGAATCCTGGAGGACCTCATGGATTTTCCAAAAACCTTCTGATATTACTTAGAAATTGCTTGCAGAAAAAAGTTATAAACTTATATTCATGCGCTGCTTGTTTATTAATTGTTTAAACAATGAAAAACAATTTTGTTGAGAAAATGTTACCCAAATTGATGCTATAGGGGTTTTTGAGGTCGCTGAACCAGAATATAACATTTCAAAAACGATGGCGTAGCAAGTCGTAAAAGTAGATTTCATGAATGATAATTTACAGCTACCTATTTTTTATTTATGTGTACATCTCGGACAAAAAATTTTCGGGTAGAAGTTGTGGAGCTAATGAAGCTCCATCAAACAACTTTCAGTTTGCCGATATTGGGTATGGAAATGAAATATTGTATTTTTGTTTCATTCGGTTGAAAAATGTGACCTCCACTCAACAAATTTCCTTATATCCCATATATAAGTTTCAATATCACATTTTAAACTAGAGTTTTTGAAGCATGGCCTCAAAATTCAAATTTGTTTTTTATTTTAATTATTCAATATTTTGAACTCTGTATTTTTTGAAATAAAATTTCAATTTTTTTTTAAATTGTCATTTTTTCATTTGTCATTTTGAGCGAAATCTGTGAAAATTTCAGATGTTTATCTTGAAAATAAAAAAAAAATAAGATTTTAGACAGAATTCTGCTTTGACGTAATTTCATTTACTTACTATTCCCATACATGTTTTTTCACTTTTAAAAACATGCCTTCTCGTTAGCTGCATTTTTCTTCTTTCAGTTAAATCTTTGTTATGTTAATTTAATCAATTAGATCAAAAGTTATAACAAATTTAGTGTAAAGCGCTCGTGGCTGCGTGCTCCTCCAGCGCCGCACTTCATTCAGAGTCGCCACCTCACATTTTTTTTGGCACGTTAGCAAAAAAATTCTGTAGCTTACAGTTTCTATTTTAAAGAAAAATTGTATTTACCATTTTTGCGAGTGGCACCATTATTTATTCATTTTTTTTTTTAATATTCAATATACAATGTAATTTTGCAACTTGTTTGTTAAATAATAAATCAAGCACACACTTTACGGTTGGTAACTTTTTATATGTTGTTCCTTACATCATCACTAATGTACAGTGAAAAGTTCCCACAGTCCCCTAACTTTCTGAAGCTAAAATTCAATATTACTCCACTACTAGTAAAATGACTCGTATATGTATAAATTAATTAGAATATTCTCTGCCCATTGTAATAATTTTTTTCAACTTGTGATTGTAATGTATCTAGTAACTAGCAAGTCAAATAATTTTATTATTACTTTTAGATTCATTTTTTATATTATATATATTTTGTATAAAAAATTTCCCATGAGATGACAATCTTCTGACTAGAAGTATTGGAAAATTCTAAATATAGTGGATATTTTCTTTCCAAAGAGCCATGGGACCCTCTGGAACGGTTCGGAATTCACTGGCCAAAATCAAGATATCTTCATAGAATGGAAAGTCCACGTTTACTTGTGAAATTCATGTGTTTATTGAAAAGTGATAATTATCCTAATCATAGCCATTAGCCTTATCGGTCTTGGGAGTGGGCCTTGTTCTTCCGAACAACTGCTTGGTTTAGATCGCCCTCCTTCTCCGATTATCTCATGCGGGGTGTTACTGAAAAATAAAACAGAAGCATTTAGATTATTGTTTTCTCCCCTCACCTTTGTTAGTAGGGCTCACCTTTTCCTGAGAAGTCATTCTAAGATAGCTGGAAGCAGCCTAGACTGTCGCACACCAGGGTTCATCGATTTCTCAACTTCATCAACAGATTTTATGATATCTACAATGAACTCTCTGATTTTGTTCATATCAGAAGGTTGTTAGAGAGGTCCGGCAGAGATGGGCAGTGAATGGCTTGGTAATAGTTTGAATTGGAAAGTTTAATGGAACAATGTCATCGGGGACATTTTCCAATCCCCTCAATTTTCAAGTTAATTCATCATCTAGGGACATCAGTCCACTCTCCAACTTTTTCTCATTCCTTCGTGGAAGTTTCCATGATTTCAAAAAGGCCATGTGAGAAGAAATCACTCTGAAAAATTCGCCAGGTAGACTTCAAGAAAAATCTGATTTTTGACAGACAGATGTAAACATTGTAGTAAGTTTCGAGGATTTCATCTCATTTTCGCGCCAACTGTTCTGAGCGGGATCTTGTTCGTAGAACTATAATCTTTGTAAACGATCAATTCACAATTTTTTGCATGAAGTAATGTTGACAGAAAAAGAAAATTTCATAGGTTTGAAGTTTGACATTTTGCGTGACACAAACAACAAACATTCCTTAACCGTGCCATCTACTAATGAAGTTCTAAGCAGAATTTAACATTTTTCATTCGTTGTCCCCCAAAAATTCTAAACAAAATCGAATCACTGAATACACCAGGGTTTTTAGGCATCTTACCTTCGACCAACTCATAAAATACAGGGTGGAGCAGTACCAAATAGAAAACATATACAACAACCTCTAAAGGGGTGAAATGGGGATTGAAGTACGCCAGACCTAATGTATTAATGAAAAGTATTTTTGAGCCAAATTTTGTTTCATTCGGTTGAAAAATTGGCCCTATATCCCTAAAAATGGAGAACAAGTTACATGAGGCATAGACCAACCAACGGTAAAAAGGCATAAGAATGAAATTAATAAGTCAGATAATAGTATATTACGTATCAAGTTCAGAAAAGTGGACTTTTACATGACGAGTATGGTAAGTTTGAGTTAAATACCATACGAATCAAGTAAAATCACTTTTCTGACGA